>VZTD01001651.1:2125177-2245582 GCA_013397725.1 Rhagologus leucostigma
AGACGGGATTCATAGAGAAGCCGGTGGCCGCCTTGAGATGCAAAGTCAAATGATAGAAAAACAAGAAGGGAAAGAGTGTGTGCACGCGTGTCGGAGGAAGAGGGGAAGAGAAACAGAGATCGGGGTGGGTAAGACGGAAAGCGAGAATGAGGGGAGAGAGAAGCAGAAGGAGCGAAGGGAGGGAGCAGGGGAAGGAGCGAGGGAGGGAGGGAGGGAGAGAGGAGGAAGGAAGAGAGGGAGGGAGGGAGAGAGGGAGGGGAGGGCTTGGGTCCTCGCTCTCTCTCTCCCTCTCCCGCCCGCTCTCTGCCGTTGCCGCGCCACCTCCGCTGCCCGCGCCGCGCTCCGCTCCGACTGACAGGCGGCAGGAGGTGCCGGCGAGGGAGGGGGCGAAGGAGGGGCTTTCCGGGGCGGGGGGGCGGAAAGAGGGGGGCGTTTGTCCGTCAGGCTTGACGGGCAGTGGCTACTACCAGCGACAAGTCCGCATGCAAATCGCCTCCTGCCTCTGGGGCACGGGCTCTCGAGGCGGGAGGCTTCAATCGTCCCGGCGCTGCCGGGGCTTCTGGTGGCGGGGATAGCCGCAACTTTCCCGAAAGAGGCACGGCGGGCGAACGGGCGAAGAAACTCGGTGACAGCAGGCAGCCGGCACGAGTCCCCTCGCCCCGCACAGGGATCCCCCGGGGCGTCCCGGCACAGCCGGTGTGGTGTCCCCATGCTCCGCCGCGCAGCCTCGGCCTCAGCGCTGCCCGCGGCGGGAGCAAGGGCTTCCTGCCGCCCTGCCCCCAGGCCGGGAGGTCCCGCACGGCCCAAGGCTGGGAGCTCAGGGCAGGTTTCTCACCGCCTCCTCCGGACGGAGGGGTCCCGCTGCGCTTCACAGGTGCTGCCGCACGCGGTCCGCTCTGCCGCCGCCAGAGCCGGCCCGGAGCCCCGGGCGCTGCCTGAGCCGACGGACGGACGGACGGGCGAGCTGCCAGCATCGTTCCCTTGCGGTTCTCTGGGCGCTTGCACTTAGCTTCGGTAGCCTGGGGAGTCCTGGCTGTGCGGCCATCGCTGTTTGCTCCCCCCCGCGCCCCCGAGTGCTCGGGTTTTGACTCGTAGGTGAGCGAGGGAGACAAGCCGGCCGACTGACTCCCTCTGCTTCTTTAGTTTCGCCTTTCTAAACAGTGATAATAGTGAACGTTTTTTTCTTGCCCGATAGAAGCCAACATTTGACGCTTCCGTTACTGACACCAGTTAAGTGTTTTGACATAGCTAAAACTATTAGCAATGCTCATGTTTACAGTCTGTGTCTTTGGACAAAATTTCTCTTGAATGTTCTGTTTTAATGACTTGAATAATGTCATTTACGTATATAGTTGTAAGTGACCCCCTATGAACAGACTGTGCTCTCTGTATCTCAGTACGTTGTCAAGCGTTGCACGCCCGTTACCACGTTCTCAGTGTTGTCAAACACTAACTTTTAAAAAATTCTGGAAAAAAAATACTATCTACTCAAACAAAAGAGAATCAGCCTGATTTCATGGATGCCAAGGAAGGGCATTTGATACTGAAGTGTCTTTATTACTGTGCTTCTAGGAATTTCAGAGCTGACATATGAATGTAATACAACAGTAAGTGTTCTTATAGCCTCACTGGCAGGACTTATGTTCAGGTAAACTGTTAAGCATTGCTTTCGGTCTTACCTCTATGGTCAAAATACTCTCAACAAAAGCAGTTTTTGCCTTGATCTCTTGACACATTCAGTGCTTCTTTGTTGGGGCAATAGTGCAGAAGTCTTCATATAAGCAACACAAATTCTGGCATGGCGATGTACTAAATTTTTCCATCATATTTTGTTAGAAAACAGTGTTTTTAAATGATAACTGAATTTACAAAACCACTTTTTTATTAAAGAAAAAATATGATTGAATCTGTGAACAATATTTTAAGATTTTTTGTTGTTCAGATACTTTAAAGAATCTGAGTAAATAATAAGAGTTTTCTGTTTAGCTGAAGTGATTGTGGTGTGCCAAATTTGTATTTCAATTTCTTTCCTAGAGGTGTAGGGTCTTGGTTAACTGCCAGTGTAACAGTGGTAGTGTTTTCAGGAAGGCATTCTATGGCAATAGATAAACATGATAAGAATACACCAAGTGAAATGCTCTGCTCTGGTTTTGTTGCAGAACAAAGCTCAGAAGGGGACTTACATGGATGAGAGTGAAGAACCCATCTTTCAAATTTGAGTTAATATTTGATCTTTATCCATTCTCAACATTCTCAACTCTCTTAAATCGCAGTCTGGTTCCCTAATTAGAAATTGCAATATCTTTTCCTTCATATAGATTAATCATTTATTTCTGTTTCTCTTTTGTTGCTAGGCTCTCACACAGTTTTTAGTCTGCACAGGCAATTTGACAGATACTGCCTTTAAACCTACTGTTGTTTAGATGTAAAAGAATGAAGCTGAGTAATCTGTTTCCAACAGTTGAACAATATATGAACTGTAACTTTTAAAACTGTCACTGTAACTTAAAAGTTAATACACTTTATGTGGTACAAACCCGTTACAAATAAGTGATAAACAGCAATGCAAAATGAAGCAATGCTAGAGTCTCTAAGTTCTTATTCTTAAATGCTGTTTAGGGTAAATTACATAACATCATTTTTGTGCTGACTTCTGCTTCTGTTAATATTTAAATAGTAATGTTAGTTACATATTTTGTCTATTCTGAGGCATTAAGACTGTTTTCTGCTTCATCAGCTCAAAAGAGTTCATATAAAGTTGTATTATTTCTATGGCCATTCAGAGACATGTTTGATCTCTTAAAGGATTATTACGCTTAGTCATTTCCATGTATTTCAGGTTATTTTGGACCTATTTACCTAAAGTTTAAAAAGTTGTTTGTGAAATGCCGAAAAAAGAAACATACATATGCCTGCTGTATTAATGTAATTAATGGTATAAATTAATAGGCCATTTTCTCTAATTTGTAGAGGAACTCTTATTTAGTACATTTTAATTCTTCATGGAAATTGCCCATTTTCTTTGGCAGCATAAGTAGCCCGTAGTACATCCCAGATGAAAAAAATCTGTAGCAGGCCATGTGTAGTTGCTGAGGCTGGGCCAGGGAACAGGTCGAGCTCTGCACGTGATCCCTGACGCTGTGTTATTGTTAAGCCAATCTCCGGTGCTGCTCACCAGGAGCTGTTTCCGATAAGCTGTGTGGGCAAGGCCACTTGCTTTTGCTGTGGCAGGGGCTTGAGTCGCATGAACACAAGTCGAGCGGCGTAGCTTTCCCTCAGGGCTCAAGAATAGGCCCAGCATTTTCTGTTAACCTGCAGAGAGAGTCATTCAGAGTAGATCTTTTAAATCTTACAAGTTACCTCTCTCCCTAATTGCATAATTTTCTGAACTACTATAGAAACTGCTGTGTAGTTACAATGTTGTCCGTACCAAGGTGCAGTGCCTGTACCATTCACTGGCTTTTCATGTTCACCTGTTGAATGTTGCCTATAGCAACCAGGCAGTGGTCACAGAGTGCTTTGCCAGCACAGTAACCCTAGCCGGGAAGCAACTGCAGCATCTGGGCATCGGGGCAGGGGAAAAGTGCATCCAGTTTTTGTACTGAGGGAATGATGATGGCCATCTGTCCAAAAGCTGAGGGTACAGAATTAAGAAATTATAAGATTATAATTCTTATAATTAAGAAATGATGCAGTAAGAATAGTTTAGAAATGTAGTTTTCTTCAACCGATATGGTAACCAGATGTGAGCAGTGGTGGCATAGGACCTGTCCAGAAGATGTATACTCTTAGTTAATTACAATATCTCAAGAGGAAGGAAATAACCTCCGTAGAGGCTCACTTTTTAATCATCTTGAACTTCATCACTTCCCACTCTCTATACCTTGCTAAGGTTCTACAAAGATTTATAGAAACCCTCTAACTGCGTGGTTATCTAGTTTAAAACTTAAATTCTGGCAAAAAAACAAGGAAAAGCGCAGCTTAGATTTCATGATCTTCAAGTGTTAGCAACTTTCTTACACATAGATAATATGCATGATTTTAAAAACAATGTCTTTCATTGGAGAACACTTAATGGTTCTTAGAACAACCTTTCCATTCTGTCATTGAAATGAGGAAATACTAAAATTTTTAAATATTTTTTTGGAAACAGAATTAACCTCTTGACTAGCAATTATGGATTTCTTGTCTTTTTTTTTTTTTTTTTCCAAAAAAAAAGAATGTACACTGAGGAAAATAACTTCAGAACTCTTACATAAATCTGGATACAGGCTACTGTATGCAAAGATATTGCTGTATAGTGAAGATACCATGAAGTTTAGGCAGCAATTGAATTTTAAAGAAAATATGCTTAATTTTTGTGTTGTATTGTAACATAATCGAGTTCTGACTATTCATAACACCAAATAAGAGTACGTAATGTTAAAAATATAATTTTAGGTTCTGTTGAGCTCTTAGGCTGTGATTTCCATACTAGGGACTTGGATTCTTCCACGATCTTAATCATAGTGTTTGGTTCTTTAGTTCTTAATGAAAAAGAAAAAGCTGGTATTTTTCCAAGTACTATCCACTTAGAGCATTAGAAAGAGTACATGGCATAGCTTTTTAGAACTTTTTTCCTCTTTTTCATTGGTCAATAGTGAAATAGTTAATTAGACTGACCATGAAGTTGTTAAGGCTCAGAATTAATACCCCTCTAGCATGAATATGGGACAATTAACACTTTTCCCAGCTCCTTGAAAAATCTACAGTTTATTCTTGTTTTGCAATGTGTAGATTTTCTGTGTGGTCATGCCAGACGTACATATATTCTAAGACAGCAAGAAAATAGACCTAAATATATTACTGGGCAGCTGATAGATGATCAGTCTGAGCTTTGAATTTAGAAGTAAAGCTTCCTCTGGCTTTTGAAATAAAAAAGGAAAAAATCTGCCAATGTGTTTCTAGATGACATATAGGAAAAATGCTTCAAGGCAGATTCCTCTCATGCAAAGGAACCTACAGAAGATCTGAGGATATCCAAAAGAATGGGTGAGACTAGTGAATATGAACTACCCTTTCAACCAGTCCTGTAGACAAGTTAGAACCGAATTGCTGCTGCATTTTTTGTGGATGTTTTACTCCCTAGGAATGATCACAACCCTACAGTGAAGTTCCTGGCCACAGGATTTCAATGGATGCAGCAATATGGGAAGCCAGACTCACAGAGTGCTGGAATCAGTGCTGAGTCAGACTTCACGTTGATAGTCCAGACCTTTGCATCCATTCTGGGAGATATGCCAGTTTTTAGAGGCCAAAAACCATGTCCACTACATATGGAGAGGGAAGAATGGCATAGAAATAAATGGTGACCTCAGAAACTTTCTGGATTCCTAAGCAGACTTTTCCTGAAAGGGGTATTCTCTGAATTTGAGTTAATTTTTGGTTGGTGCAAAGCTTAGCATTTTCTTGGTGTCAGTTTGCTGTCTCTTTTCATGTATTTATTTAGAGGAGAAATCACTGATCTCTTTTGATAGTTCAGTTATGCAAGATACTTTTCATCTCACATTAAAATTTATATCTTATTTGTTTTCCAAAAATAGTGGCAAAGATTATTCTCCATTTCCTGACTGGATGCTCTCTGATATTGCTCAGGTAATCTTATAGATGAACAAAATGATAGTCTACCAAACTGCTTAGACATTTCGGGAAACTTTAAATCAGAATCACAGAATAACCAGGATCGTCATAATAACGTAAAATACTCTTTTTCACTGCACAGGATTGTAGTAATGCCTGGAAAAAAATTTCTTTTTTTTCTGAAAAATTGTACATACAACTCAGCTCCTAATTTTGACATCCATGCTCTCCTTATAGAAAAAAGTGTATCTCGGTATCAGCAAGATTCTACTGCAAAACTGACTTGCACAAGCTAACCTGTCATGTGCTGTGCCTTCAGCTGGAAAAGAAAATTCAGTAAGTGTGGCATAGCTAGAGAAAGCTTTTTGAACAAAGCTGAAAATATGGATGCATGTTCACAAGATACTGTATCACACATATGGCAGCATCTGGAGTATGGGATGGAAGGATCAGTGTCCTATGAGGAAATATTCCTGGATGCCTTGGTTGTCTGAAATGCAGCCCATTCACCCCACTGCTTACAGATGGCTACTGAAAACTTAGAAATGTACTGAAACGTATATAATCCCACACCACATTGGGACTGCAGCCCGCAGCAGCAGTAACTTACTGTTTTGGCATGTGCATGGGCTTCAGAGGCCAGTTTTGTTACAACTCAGAGAACTTCTCTGCTTTCCATTACCTTACCCTCCCCAGGAACTTACTATCCTTAGCACAATCTTAACACTATATAGTCTGGGCTTCTGAGAGGGGCAGGCATCTTTCTCAGACATACAAACAATAGTGTAGCATGAACTTTCTTGAAGCTTATAAGCCTGGAGAGGGAGGAGTTCAGAATAGGATATGAGAAAAATGAAGGAAAGTTAAGGAATAGTGTAATAGAAGAAACAGGAAAAAGGGAAAGAACAGCTGCAGTGCTTTAAAAATCTTTATTTCTATCTTAATTTCTTTCTAGATAAGCCAACAGCAGTACTTCGTGTAGACATAGCTTAACACTGAAAAGATAACATTAATATTGTCAAATTACTGTTTATGACTTTAGAGTGCAAGTCACATAAAGTAGTGACATGAGTATAAAGTACAACCTTAGTTGCAGAGTTTGAAGTAAAATAGCATTTTCTCTTCTCCTTGGTCTTCTTCCATAACTGTTATGTAGCACTTCTTTTGGAAAAGATTAGCAGCGTCTCTGCTCTTGCCAAATTAGATGTTATGGGCATCTCAGTTTGCCCAGTTTCAGTGAAGGAGGTTGCATACACACCAGCATCTCAACAATATTCATAGAAGCGTGATCATTAAAAATAGAAAACTGGAAACATATATGATGATTCCTCTATAGGTATCATTGTACCAGTTTACCATTATGGCATTATAATGAGGTCCATCAACTTCTTCAACTTTTTTTCAACAAGTTTTTCTTCTGCTATATATCCATTGAATGGATGTTCTTACACAAATGCTTAGTGATAGCTGGCAGAGTATACGGTATCATCTGTACCTGTGTTCTATCTGTTCCTCATACTGTGCAAATGAAACTTCCCTCCCCTCAGAACAGTTGCATAAATTGTCCTCTCTATGTATCAGAATTGGTATTGTTTACCACTTTGAGGTGTATATATATAAAACTATGCATCATCGTCATGAGTAGGAATATATATTGGAGCTTCAAAGTCTATGCCAGCATAGACTCTCTTTTTGAGATTTTAGGTTCCTCTCAGCAGCATGGACATGTTTTGGATTATTAAGGGAATGTTCATAATTTATGCAACTCTTCGATTTATGCCTTTATCCTATAAATAGAATTGACTATGTTAGAAAATCTTCCCATGCAGCCTTTGAAAGTGTGACCCCCCAAGGTCTTCCACCTTCAGAACCAGATGTTTACTTTGCACAGCAAACTTCACAGCAAAAGTGAAAGATATAATAGTCCAGTAGACTGAAAAACAAGGGGAAAGTACAGTTTCCCTCAGTAGTTTGTATATTCTTTTGAGAAAACTTGTGGGATTTTTAGAAGCCCATTTTACAACACAGTAAAACTAAATTATTCTCAAAGTTGGTTGATTTAAATGCATCATTGACTTTGACGATATTGGCAGTATATGTGGTGTTTATATGCTTTATATTATATCTGCTCACAACAAAATTTAGTTCAAATTCCCCTCTCCTTGTAAAATCCACAGGAAACATCCAAAAATTCATGTAGCACTGTAAAATGTAAAAGTAGGGTTGCGATTTTTCTGAAGTGTCTCAGTAACATAGAATTCTTTTCAGTTTTCCTTTTTAATCCCTCTTGAAAATTAAAATTAAATTTTGAATCAAGCTCCTTCCAAAACTGTTGCTCTAGAGACAATCCTTTGACTGATACTGATAGTTAGGAATTATACCAGCATAAAAAGGAGAAAATCAGAGTTCATGATTGTTTCCCAGCCACTGATTTTAAAAGGATTAAGGTGGAAGCTCTCCAAATAAAAATCCTGAAGAATAACCACTCCATAGTCTTTTCCCATCAAGAAGCCAAGGGAGAAAGTTGCCCTCAATTTTATAAAATTATTTTCATCAGTACAACTCAGTAGTGTTCTCGAATCATAAAAACAAATTACTCTGCACACATTACACTTTGATATAACCAACTAAGTAAAGCTATCTGTTGGATCTATGAGTTTATATGTGTATGGAGCTTGTTTCATTCAAATCTGCTTCCATTTATTTGAAAGTATTTCTATAATGGACACCAATCTAATTTATGGATCACGTGTTCCTGCTTGTATTTTCCTGTTTTATGGACATTGACCAACAAAATCCTAGAGAGATTTTTTCAATGTTTAGATGACCCTTTCCCTGGAGGCTGTTCCTGTGGCCACTTTCTGGCTATGAAATGGTAGATTACGTCAAATAGACTCAAATAGCCACAGATGAGCTTATTTATTCAATGCGGTTTTGCTCTTACTTTGAATTCCCTTTCACTCACTCTGTAGGACTGGTGCAAATGAAGAAGCAAAATTTTGTATGTATTGCTCATTTTCATCCATTTCCTGAATTACAGACTGGAATTATTAATGAAGAATTTTTCTATTATTTTGAAGTCATGTGTCTCATTCTTACTTTTGTTACATCATTAAGAGCACTGCTTCCCTTGCCTTGTCACCCCTTTGCTTCCAAATAGCACTGATTCTTTAATCCATCATTTTAGTTTGTGTATCAACTATGTGAGAGTCTGTGTTATTTCTGGCATGAGAATTTTAGGATGACAGAATGGAAAATTTACCTCTTTCAAACTAATTAATAAATCAAACAATTTTTTTTAAAATTTTCTTGTCATTATTCCTGTCATTATACTTATGTATAGTTCCATGAGTAAATCTGTCTTCTAATGTGTATGGTACTTGGACATCTGCTTTATAGGCTGTATTTTCTGCTTCCTAGAATGCATCTGCTTGTGATGATAAAACAAGATAATTGCTATTCTAAAGGGTTCTTAAGTTTTTATTTTGTCCCGTAAAGTGAAAAATATTGTTTGAGCCATTGGTAAGCAGAGGTAGACTACTGAAATAATTAATAATAAAATCTCCAAAAATGTACTATTTTTTTCTAATATCTTTCAGTTGTGCAAAGTATAAAATTTCTTCAAAATTAGAGACTGATCAACAATTTTGAGTAGATATTCATCTAAATATTACATTAAAACTCATTAAAATACCTAAAAATAGAAGTGGGTGTGGATTTCATATTATTACCATACATGGAGCAACTGAAAAAAGTATAATATTATGAATTAATTTTCTAAGACATTCTCAACTGATTAGTAGCACAAAAATTGATTTATATTTGTGCTATAATACTTGTAGCACAAATTAATTTGTTTTATAAAATCTATGTGGCAGTAGGACACATAATGGCTTTGGGACTACTTACATTTTTGGGTCATACCCATAGAGAGTTTGAGCCAGAGAGAATATCCCAACAAGCAAGTGTAAAAGTTTGGAGCTTGGTGGTAAGCATTTGAAGCACCCAGTTTTTATTTTGTTCACTGCTTCATAATGTGGATATACCAACATCTAAGTGGCTAACCTGTGTCTCTTAAAATACAAAATATTTCAAAATGTATAGAAGAAAACCAGTGGAGTAGCTATCAAATGGTTTTAAAATGAAGGTCCTACTCAGATATTCTGTCTTTAGTTGTCTTGTGGGCTCAAATCAGCTTTGATTATCTTGGCCAAAATGCAGGTTGTGAACCATTTCCTGTATACATTTACTGTGTAGAAGATTGCCAGCCAATATTTATGTGAAATTAACATTTCTCTTATTCTTAAATCACCCCTGGTTGGTGACTTTTAGCATCTTTTAACTCTAATCATGATGCCAGAAGAGTTGTGGACCTGCAACATGCAATTCAACACCACAAACAGCAATGCAATTTAATTGTCCTCCAACCCATCATTCTGCCTGGGGGATTGGGAAAAAGGCCTCTGGATGCAAGATGTGGGACCTACAGGAAGAATCATCAGTTTCTACCTCATGAAAACAAAGCTTTGATCATTTGAAGGACAGAAAAATATTGATGAGTATGCCTTATTTTGCCTATTAGTCACCTTGTACGTAATTTTCAATTCCTATTCACTTCCTTACATGGTTCTATCATCTACCTTTCATATTCTCTTCGGTATTTGTCAATATATCTCTCTTGTTCTTACTCTTAACTCCTTGTACTAGGATTATAACCTTGGTCCTGTGCACTGCAGTATGAAAAAAAAAGAAATTCCAATAAATGAAAGGAAGTCAGGTAACCTGGGGAATGGCTTATGAGTAATGCTGATGACAAACAAGTGTATTTTACTATGACCAAGATAGTGAGATCACACTAGGGAAAAATATTCAGTAACAGATAATATTTAAGGAGTAGTTGCATAGACTTCTAGAACGGGAAGTTTAGTCTTCTAATCAAGAAAATGCCTAAGTGCCTGTCATGGTGAGATTGTGCATCATGAAAATAAATTTAAAAAAAGGTGAGGTACTTTCATTTATAGCTTTAAAATTCAGTTAAATAAAAAAATTAGGAAAATTTGACCTAAATTTCCTGCATTTGGACTGGGTGATATAATTGGACAGACCTATTCCTAGAACCTTTAATTCCACGAAATCTCCATTCTATAAAAATACACAGCTTTAATCTATTTTCTTTACTTCTATTATTTCATTTTGGGTTGCATATGTTTTTTTAAAATACTCATGTATTGAAAATAGTGTCTTGAATTGAATGCAAGAAAACAAGTTGAAGTAAGTTCAACTCATTCGAATTTTTAAAATTCAGAGCAAGGCTTTTATAACAAGTTGATCTTAGAACACAAAGGCATGCATATACTAAATGAACTTAGTAAAAAAAAACTGAAACACCAGAGGATGTCCTTTATGAGACGCAGCAACTCTGGTTCCAGTTTTAGACCAGGAACAATTATTGATCAGTGATTTATAACAAATCTCCCTGTTCTCTAAGAGGATTGCAGATCTTGAAATCATCACAATTTCAGACTATGTGTTCTAAAATTTTTTAGCTCATACAAAGCTCTAAACTTCCAACATTTCATATGACCTGAATTTTAATTTGAGGTAATGAGAAATGCTCTACAAGACAGCTCAGTTTCTGTTTCTGCAGCTGAGCTCCTGCAGTGACTTCCATTTTCAAACAGTGTAAGAAAGTCAGAGACCAGTTCTGTGTGAAACTAATGCTATATCTGCCTTAAACTTCCACGATAGCTGTAGAAGGTGTTGAAAACCAGTTGCTTATGTTAAAATTATACAAACTTTGAAACTGGTAATGAAATACAGATCTTTGTCCTGAACCAGTTCATGACATCAGTGTATCCCAATAGCAATAATGTTTAACTGTTACCAGAGATTCACAATATCACTAAAAAAAAAAACCCACAACTGCTTTACATTATCACTTACTTGTGTTTAAATAGCACATGCTAGAATTGTTTTTCCAAAACCTTCCTTTAATTCTGACATGAAGCTAAATGGCTGAGAGCAATATATTTCACTTCATGCAGATGATATACTGCTTTCTTGTTAGACTTCCTTATTTGAGATGAATTCTCTGTCTTATAACCATGACTAAATCTCCAGCTACAAAATGAACTTGATTAAATCCAACCACTTGACCTTGTCAACTAATGTCCCCAGACACCTCTTTACTGACTACATTATTCTAGGGGCTTCTAAGCAGTAGAGCCAGAATACTTATAACCTATTCCATGTTCTCTGCTCTCAATAACTACAAATTCTCCAAAATAATAATTAAAAATTATATAGAAGGCTGGACCTTCATCTGTTTCAGGCTGAGTTATTTTACTTAAAATTAATTATTTTCCTAAAACATTAAATTTTGTCGAGATGTTACCTTATTGTGGATATCTCTGACAACTATTTAAGACTTGTAGCAATCCCTCTTGAAGTAAAATTAAAATGAAAAATTAGCTTTAGGTGAAAATTACATTGCTTCAAGGTGTTAAAATTATTTTGGATGCATACATTGACTTAAATATCAAGGCTTAATGGTTCAAAATCAATTAAAATCTACAGGGATATAATTTCTTTATTTAGAATAATGTCTAACTACATTTTCTTACCCTGAGAGATGTAAAGTAATGTGACATCAATATAGAAATGTAATAATAAATTTATGCTCTTCAGTAAATTATAAAACCTCCAGCCAGTGCTTTATGCAGAGTCCCATTGGATGTTAGTGAGTTGGATACACACCTTGCTTGACCTAATATGATCAGAGAAAGGTGAGCCAAGTGAAGGAGCATCAAAAAGAGTGTTAAACTCTTAAAAAGAGTTAAAAAGAGTTTAAAAAGAGTGTTAAAAAGAGTGTAAATGATGAAACCAAAAATAAATGAGACAATATTGACCACAAGTAAAATTGACCAGAGACAAGAGTAACGTTTCCAGCTGTAAGAGGCATCAGCAGAAGTGAATATAGATAATCTAACAGGTTTTGGGCAAACAGGCATTTTCAGAGAAGGGTTATAGTAAGGAGTACCTATGATAGGAGGGGTTGTAATGATTTAAAAATTTGCTTCAGTTATATGCAAGATGCATATTATTTTATTTTTCAGACAAAATATTATTGTAGCATTTTTGACAGACCAATTACAGTATTTAATTCAACAGAAAAAAATAATTAGGGGTAAGACATATCTGACGCTAAATTTCTCCATTACTTGGTATATGATAGACATCATAAAAAGTCAGTACCTTGAGGAACACACACTTACAAACTCTACCTGTAGTGGTCATATTATATTGGGCTCATTCCTCTGCTACACTGAAATAAAGAGGGGAGATAAAGATTCTTTTATGCCTCCACCAGCTCAGCACCATCCTGGCGATAAGAACCCAAGACAGCCTTCAGCACAAAGATGGAGAAATCGCAGGGGTGCTCTAACGACTGACAAGTGGAACAAAACACTCAGTACCCTCTGTCAGCCAGAGCTGGGAGAGCATTCCACGCTGCACCTCTCCCTGATACTCATTGCCTCCAGGCATCACAAACTGTCTGAATGCATGTAAATATATGTCATTCCTGAAGCTGATGGAAAATGAGGCTTTCTATGAAGATTGCTCAGATTCCATGAAAGGGAAATTTATGGTCATTTTACTTCTCTCTAGAAATGTAAAACAGTATTATAGGACCTTACAATTGGTCATTTTGTTTCCTGCAGCACACTATTGTCTGAGTATTTTGAAAGCACACACACACGTAAACACACATCCCAGGTGTACATGCACATATTTACACACATATACATTGCCTATATAGACACATATGCGGATACATGCATATAGAATTTTTTTAATACATCCAGAAACTCATTAAATGATGGTAACTCAACTGTAAGAAAACAGGAGTCATTGTAGTCTCATTGCGTTTTTTTTCCTATTAAACCCTCTCTCTTTGATTTTACAATGTCAGGTTTGATCTTGCACAGCTTAGGTGCAGTATGTTGCTTCTTTCTGTGAACTATCCTCCTATCTGTTTCCTAGGCTGTTGTTCCACACTTGTAATCATGTTATTTGAGTGCCTTGTGTATTCTAAAAATAACCATAATAGAAGTTGCATGTAAGTGCAAGGTGAGAAGTGATGAACAGGACAGTGGTACAGCACAACCAATCATACTGGATGTAAATGAGAAACCAGACCACACTGCATAGCAATAAATAATTATTATTACTACAATTAATAAAGAACCAAGGTGTTGGAGGCATTTCAAAGTGCACACAAAGAGACATATTCCTTTCCTTAAAGAGTTTAATATCTAGAAATGTTGCCTGGCTCTTTCTTATTGTCTCACAGGCTAAAAAAAAATAGAGAATGATGAGTTAAATGCTGCATTATATTGGATCATGTTTAAGCCTATACTGCACCAACAAACTTTATTCTTTCCCTCCCTACTTTATAATACATTTTTGCCACTAAGGAAGGAGCCATAACAGCAATTTGAGATTTGCTGAACGTCCACTTGCAAGGTATCAGTGATTAAACTCACTTGCCTATCCACAACTAGCAAAGGAACTTGAATGAATGTAAATCTTACCCTCATCACAACTTGAACTAAGCCAAACTTTCACATCCTGGAGTCATCATTTCAAAGTGAGACCTCCAGTAAAACTTTCCTTTGTCTCCCAACCGACTGCCTCCACTTGTCTGCAAGTGTGTCCTGCACCGCAGACCCCTGAACAATGGAAGTTCGCAAGTTTCCGCAAACAAAACTAATCCATCATTTCCACTGCAATAGAAAGTACCCTTCATAAAAGAAAACAGTAAACAATTCCTGAAGAGGTCAAGTCCCTTCCACAGAATCCTTTTCCAAACACATGCATCCCTAATCAACTTCCCTTCTGTAATGCTAACCCTAATATTAAACAATACCACAGCTGCTAACAAATGTAAGCAGGCATGAGCTGAACCTTAGAACTTGATGGAAATCATATTCTAGAAAGATGCCATACATGTGAAGGTCAATAAAGGTGAGCACAAAGACAAGAATCTGGTGTATGATAATGATGAATAATCTGTACTATATAATTTAAATTTTCTGTATTACCAAATGACATGATGCTCATCAAAGGTACATAATCCTTTTTTGTGAGGGTACTTTAGTTTCTTATGCTGCTAGGTAGATGCCAGGACAGACTCTAACAGCCAAGGAGATGAGGAATTAATCTGACTCTTCTGAAGTAAATGGAATCTCTGCCATTTACTTCAGTGGGATCAGGGTCTCACATTGAACATTAACAATATGAAATTATTTCTGTGGGATTGCTCAAGGGTTAAGGTTCTATTTCAGTGTGAAAAAGTAAAGCTAAATCTCATTCTTAATGAGAATGGGTTGTTTTCTCTACAAGTACCATCTATCTCAGCTTACAGTAATAGAATATTTTCATTTTCTGGAGATTGATTTGTGTCTGATTTTTTCTTTTCTATATTTTGCCTTTTCATACAGCCCCCAAGCTGAGAAAAAAGGTGAAAAGGCAACCTATTGGCATACAGTGTTAGAAAGTAAAACAATTTCAAAAGCCCATTTCCAGCCTGAAATTGCAAGTACCCTTTAAAATAAATATACCTGAACAAGACTAGAAAAGAAACAAAAACATTTGTCTTCCTTTGGTAATTTGTTTTGTGCACCTAGTAAACTGTACTCAGTTTTACTTTTTCCAGGGAAAATTTTAATTTTCCAAGGTTAAAAGACAGAGTGTGTTGTTCTCTGTGCTCTAGGAAAAGTTCATGTGCATGCTGACCATTGGACAGTGAAAAACAGTGATTATAGCATATTTCACCACATTGATGACACTGAGGAGACTGCCTGTGAGCATTCAAGGGGAAGCAAAAAAGAAAAACACTGCTCTTATGTCCAGGTCATTTGACTCCAAATATATGTGATATTTGATATGTTATTTTCTCTGAAGATTTTTTCATTTTTTCTCAGTTTCAGCAGAAACTTGGAATTTCTGTTCCAAACCAAAGCAGAAGATTTTTATTTCCATTCAAGAGAATTTGAAAAATTCTATGTGAAACTGAACAAGGACACAAGTTCTGAGCCTACTGGCTTTTTATGGCTTGCCTTGTATCTATGTTCTCCTAAACGAAAATGAGAAGGTGAATCATCCAACCTCTGCCTCCCCTTGGCTCTACAGCAGAGCAACTGGAAACTCAAAGTCACAGCCTGAGCCAGACCTTCCAGGCAGCTAAGACAGCACTGAGGGATCAGTGCCTTGAAAGCAAGATGATCCAGCTCTGATCCGGGGAAAATGGGAGGACTAAGGTCCTCATGCTCATTCGTGGTGAATGAGGTCTTCCCAAACATCAAGGTCAGGCCACTGAGCGAAGTCCACATGGACTATTTGTGGGTTTGAGCTCCCATTTTTGGAAGATTTTCACAGAAAGAATAAGCCAAAACAGAGGAACCTGGAAGCTGGGGACCACCAGCAGATGGCAAAGTAAGGTGCCATGTGGACTGCCAGGAAACTCTTCTCGAGTTTCATTGGAAACCTGTCTGCCAAACGGAGAAGTCATAAGAAATATTGTAGTTTTGAAATGTTGGCTTTTTTGTAAAGAAAAACTTAGCACCTTTAGAGAATCTTAACCAGTTTTCAAAGGCAAGAGAGAAAATAAGCCAAAGAGCTGGAGTACAGCTCCAGCTATGAGTTGCACACGGGTGTGCAGTGACAGAATTCTGTGGTGTGGATGGAGCCTAACAGTGTTATAACAGTCTTCATATTCTTCATATAATTATTATTTTATGGGCAACGAATGTCTGCAAGATGTTGTCACCTCACCTTGTTTACAAAACAAGCAGTGATACCTGCGATGCCTGTATGCTCCAAAGAGCCACTAGAGGGAAATTTGCAGTCAAGCAGGTCAGGAAGACTCCAGGCTCCAGGCCACATCCTCCAAGTGTGATCCTGCAGTAATTAGTGGTGATTTTTGTATTTATTTCTGTAGTATGTATCAATAGACTTGATGTGTCAAAAAGAGAGTATGTATTACTGCCTTTGGGTGTAGTAATAATAAGACCTGCATCTACTTTTCTTCCAAAATTTCCCATGTGGAAATTCACTTCTTGTTCGGTCTAGCAGCAATGCAATTCCAGATTTTATTAAAAGAATCCAATGTGACTGTCAACAGACAGAGCAGTAGTATTGGATATCTTGTGCTGGAAAGTCGAAATAACACTGCACGGAAAACATCAATATGGATTAATCTATAGGCCATGGATTTGACCGCTTATTAAATTGGGTTTAGTTGTATAATGCACATTAAAGTGAGATAAATTCACAATTCACATTTCATTGATTTAACTAAGTTCAGTTGAGAACTCATGTTGTTGTTTTGTGTATTTATATTTGACTGTTTCTTCCTAGAAGCTTAATCAGTGTAAGCTTACATAGCCAATACAACCTGCTGTGAAAGCTTGGATCTTTAATACTGTACCATAAGCCATGCTACTGAGGTAGAAAATTTACTACTGGCCAGAAAATAAGAATACCCTTCTTTCAAAATTATGAAGTATATTTTGAAAAGATCTCCAGCTGGTCTTCCAGCTAGTTGGTTTCAGCGAAGGTATCTTAGACATAGAAAAACATAACAGTGTGCACAGAAAATTGCACATATGAAAGATACAGCATGCAAATCAAAAGCTATAATGCCTTTCTGTAGTTCAGTACATGTATTAAATCCAGTGGCTCTCATCATCTATATACTGCCCAAACACATAACACCTACAGAGTGCATGCATTTCAGGGAAGCCTTTAACTTAACTTGATAGAAAGCCCTTGGAAAAAAATTAATTTATTAATTATTTCTAACTGTATTTTACTGTTGAATACTTCTTTTTCAGTTAATGGGCTGATGTTGCTATCTATCTCACACTAATTATAATATACACATTTATAAGAAAAATGCACAAGAATGACATATTAAAAGTTCTAGGTATTCACATTTCTCTTTGAAACATACAGTGTGATTTTGCTATTCCATATGTATCGATATTCATTTTTACTATTGAATAGCAATATGTAGTATGCTTACAGAAATTGCTCCCCATTAGTCAGTTTTGACATGGTATTGTAGAAACAAAATGATGGAGAAACAGAAAAAGAATTTTCCCTATCCAGACTAACAAAAGCATATCTTAAGAGAAGTAAAAAATATGACTACTCAGCTAACTGGGTTCACACTACTGGGGCTATTAACCATTGAAAAAGAATAGTTCTCACAGTTGAAATAAACAGTGATTTCATTTGAAGAAGGCCTTGTAGTTTAACTGTGTATTTAAATCATTTTAGGGAAAACAGCTTCGCATTGCTATCCATAGGTTAGTAGAGAGGTTGTACAAAGAGGTAGCAGCAGCGTAACTGCCAAATTGAAGGAAGATTCAACATGCAGCTCAATAGCATGTCTATCTACTTCTACTGTGCCATGTCTGGAATTTTATATTTAATCAATTTCTGTGAATCAGTGGGTTGAACAGGTAAAAGCGAAGCAGATGGAACTCCGATTACCACATCCAGAACCTAAAAGTGCCTCTGCATCAAGCTATAGACTTTCAGCTGTGCACCTGTTTTCAGCTTTTTAAGATATGTAAATCCCTGAATGAATTGTTTCCAAGACACTCTGGCAGGAAGGTGAGATGAGAGGGTATCCTGTTCTGGGAGAAAAGGAAGTGTAGGGATATATCTAGAAGCTCTAGAATGAAATAAGGAACTCAAGGAGCTGCAAAGAACTGGCAAATTACAGGGGATGTGAATGTTTGTAGCCAGTGCACTTAGAGGGGAGAAGAAAGGCTCCCCAGTGTGCACAGCAGGCTTGACCTACAGAAGTAATGCACTATGTAACCTTCTTGTTGATGAAACAACAACAGCAATAAAGGATTATTTTCTCTGGCACTCAAAAGCTTGCCACATACTACAGCCTTTGATTGATAGTAAAATTAAATTAATATGAAATAATCTTAAAATTACAAAGCTTTCTAGAAGGGCCTTTGATTCTATACATGACTCAATGAAACAAAATTTTGAAGTAAATGTGTAAAACTGAAATCAAATAGACTAAGCTGGAAAACTCACCTAACCATAGCCACTGGCACTTTACTATAGATGTTTTCTAATATTATTCAGTCTTCACAAAGTGCAATTATAGATTTTCAAGAAATTTTTGAAACAATGGAAAGATGCAGATAAAATTGACTTCTTTCAAATTCTGCTTTTTGCTCCATTTCTGAGATAAGGTTTTGTGTAGACTGGCAAAAAATGGTTGTCCTGTGTTTCTGGGAGTTTGTGGATGTTGATAAGGATGATGGTTATCAGGGCATATTTTCCTTTCCTGCCTTTCATTTACTAATCTCTTCCTTATAAGCTCAGATGTAGGTAAATCTTGGGAATAGAAGAAGTGGAAAATGTTGTGAGCCGCCAACTGTGCAACATGAGTTTTTCTATTTACAATATGTATGTCCTCATTGAACTACTGTTTCTCTTTCAAGTGGAAGGTGGAAAATACTGTTTTTCATAGAAAAGGATACTTTTTGCCCTCATTTTTTTTCCCCATTGGGTTTGTTGCTTTTTTCCCTCTTCTGCTTTGCTTCTTCCATTACAGTTCCTTTCTTTTTCTCCCAGGCTTTTTTCTAGTGCCCTTTTAAAGAGCTAGGAAAAAACCTTTTTATTCTTTGCAATTTGTGCCTTCCTCTGTGCACTAGAGAGATTTTCTGAGTAGGGTCATAAGTATAGCTCAAGTTAGCAGGTCTTAAGTTAGAATACCAGAGGTAACTTAATTTTCTTACACTAACGTATTGTTAAAATCATCCAACACACACAAATCTTTCCTAACTGGTATCAGGACCTGAGAGTACAAAAGTGGTAGAGTATGCACAAATGAGCAACACTTGACTGTGTTACTGCTTGCTTATGTGCTCATGCTTTTTCTTCTTTTCTCTTTTTGACTAAACTCATTCTCATCCGAAGGTAGTGTTTAAATATGAGCAGATTCCAGACACTGTTTCTCCTCAAGCCTGTTTGGCACCACACTGAAGATCTGAGATTTTCCAAGTGAGTCTAGAGGGACTTGATTCCCTCAGTTTCATTACCTGGTAAACAGCCAGTTGAGACTCCATTTTAAAATCAATGTTAGCTCTGACTTACTAAGTATAATATGTATGACTTTTCTAACATTCAGTATTTTTTGTGTCTTCAAACTCCATGTTTGTGAGTCAAATATATCAGAACACTAGTCATGGCTTTAATCTGTTTTTGTTTGCAACTGATATTTATGATTTAGTGCATGAAAGCTATGAGCTGGTAAAAAATGTATTTTTACCTCCTGTTCCTGCCCCTAGCCTTTTATAAGAATTTAATTTAATTTGAATTTTGTATAGGACACAATATCATATATGAAAGTCAAACCAGTTCTGGTTTGGATTTTTTTTATTGCAATAATTGTCAGGAATACATTTACTATGTTTTTTTCTAAAATGTCATATATGACCCTTATTCAACCATAATAAAAGAAAAAGAAGATGACCTCAGACAGATTTTTCCCCAACTTTGTAAATAAATTATTTTAAATGTATTTCTGAAATAAAGTATTTGAAAAAAAATAAAGCCATTCATAACATTCACAAAGATGCAGTAAGTTAGAATCTAAAAGATTACCTTTGATTCTTGCACTTACAGATGAGATGCAAGAGCATGTTCTTTAGAGTATGTTCCCAGGCCCTAGTGATGTGTACAAGTAGTGTGACTTTCAAAATCCAAGGAAAATGACATTTCTTTCACTTGATGTTCCAGAAAATTTTGGGAAAGTAAGCTACTTATACTCTACATAACGTGAAGAAGTAATTTAACCTTATCTTCCATCAACACTACATGGCTATTTCTTGTTTTGAAAAGAGAATTAGGCCAACACAACGACAATGCACAAGAGTCTACTGTACATTCTATGACCAGGTAAACTGCATGCCTATGGTAGAAAAATAAGCAAGATGAACCACCAGCCACATGCTAGAGTGGTTTGAAAAACTCATTGTCAATAAAGCAACTATAAATGGCTTTAATATTCACTCATTTATGTCTTAAACCAGTATACATGTGTCTAAATATCCAATAGGAGTATCTGGTTTTGTTACAAGATTTGGGAGGGTTTTTTCTGCGTAGAACTGGAGATAAGAGCTCAGTCAAGGTTCCAAAACCATAAATGTATCTTCCATGTGCTCATTTAGTTTCCACAGACTTGAATAAGAAAAAACAAATTTCTTGATTAATGTTTCAGCCTTGTTTAAACAAAATCAGGGCACAGTAATGTGGAAAGTATCTCGAGGGCAAACACCATCATTGACCAACAGGACAGAAGAAAAAAAGATCCACTGAGTTGCAAGCTGGTTCTATTCTAAAGAAACATTTAAATTAGGGGTCTGGAGTAGAATTAACTATTATTTGTTTTTCAAAAACATCTGAAGCACAGTATTTGGAGCATGGATGCAAAATAGAAAGCATTATCATTCCCCTAATTTAATCTCCTCAAAGAGTGGGTAGATCCACTAGGATAGGGTAAGTAAGTATTGCTGCCACTCTTGAACATAAAAATTACAGCTTGGAGGCTACCAGTACAGAAAAAAAATGCATACAAAAGTTTCTTTCCTGACATCTCTTTCATTCTCTTTGCACGGATATCACTCTGGAAGCTTTTATTTCTTTCTGGATTGGAAATTTCAGAATGTTTATTTCTGAAAAAAATCTGTTGATAGTATCATGTCTTGAAACTGTGACAGATAAAAGGATTGAATTTGATAAGAAGGGATAACTAGGTCTACTTGTTTGCTCAGTCTTTGGTCCCTCTATTGACTTATTTAACAAAATCATCAAGAAGTAAACAGTTTGCATTTTGCACACAATCTCTTGGTAACTACACTAATTACAAATTCAAGTTTAAAACAGTCATCTGCTCTAACCCACATTAAATTTGAACATTTTAATTATTTCTTTCAGCTGTTCTATACTAAATAATAACTGTACACAAATGCCACCTAGCTTATTTCCTTAATTTTTGTAAGTTATTTCGTATTTGGGTCCAATGTCCAAGCTTGTACCATAAATAGTGTGGCTAGCAGGACTAGGAAAGTGATTGTCCCCGTGTACTGGGCACTGGTGAGGCCACACCTCGAGTGCTGTGTTCAGTTCTGAGCCCCTCAGTTCAGGGAGGACACCGATGTGCTGGAGCGTGTCCAGAGAAAGTCAACGGAGCTGGTGAAGAGCACAAGTCCCATGAGGAGCAGCTGAGGGAGCTGGGGGTGCTTAGCCTGGAGAAAAGGAGGCTCAGACCTTATTGCTCTCTAATACTTCCTGAGAAGAGGCTATAGCCAGGTGGGGGTCAGGCTGTTCTCCTAGGGAATGAGTAACAGTATGAGAGGAAATGGCCTCAAGGTGCACAGGGGGAGATTCAGGCTGGACATCAGGGGCAATTTCTTCACAGAAGAGGTTGTTAAACTTTGGAGTGGACTGCCCAGGGAGGTGGTGGAGTCACCATCCTTGGAGGTGTTCAAGAAAGTGAATATGGCCATGGTCTAGTTGACAATGTGGCATTCAAAGGTTGAAGTCAATGATTGTGGAGGTCTTTTCCAACCTAAATGATTCTGTGATTCAATGAACAGAAAAATTCATCCTGTCACATTGGTTAATATGCAGACAATTTTGTGAACTCTGAATGATGAAAAAAATTGGTGCATTTAAAGTATATTTACCTTTTTAGAAGAAATGAACTAGTAAACAAAGACTCTTAAGCTTTGCTTGGTAGCTAAATGCAGTGTTGTCCTATTTCTAATATTTGTGTTTTCTGAGGAAAAAATAGAGAGGAGTTATTTAGAAAGTCTCATTAGAAGTGATTTATTTACCAACCCACGGACATATAAATACCTTACCTGTAAGAGTCAGCTATACAGACTATTAGCTAAAAACATGTGATTAGATGTAACACAAGTCTTTTTAAAAAAAGTCTGCATTCTTAAATGCGTTATTTACATAAATGAAGCCCAACTTATAAAACAATGACCTCTAGTTATGATTCTTGTGCATTTTCTACAAGTAGCAAGTCAAATGCCTAATGTCTGAACACCATATGCATTTTTCAGAAAAGTACTCCTATTTGGAGAAAGTAGGGTTAAAAATACTCCCTCATTGTTGGGAAGCTATTTTAAATACACTGAGGAGATTCTAACAAGTGTTCTATCAGAAGTCTTTGAAGAATCACTAAAAGGTAAACTGGTCAATAAATGGGACCGCAAATTGATCAATAAAATCTAATTTTTAATATGAGCTATAGAATTTAAATAATGAGATAGTTTTGTCTTTATGTATGGTTATACACTACGTAATTGGAGAACAAGATTAATTTAGGCCTTTCTGTCACAACCTTAAATATGAATCCTGCACATATAATCTATCTCATATAAGCACTAAAAATGTTTTGGGTATGTATGCATATACCCTATCAGTTCTCAATGTACTCTATTTAATGATTTTCACCACCATAGGTAGCCATAAAAGCAAAGATATCAGGAGGTTGTGTTTCACACTTGGAGCTGTACTGCCTGTATCCCTGCAGCAGCCTCTGAAAGCTGGATCTGGCTTTTACATGGCTTACTCACTCTTCAGGAGTGCTCAGACGAGTCTCAATGACGTTCGAAGTGCTCCAGGGACTGAAAATTATTTGAAGCCCATTGCAGCACTGCTTCTCCCCTGCCCCTTACACACTTAGTGTCACTAACCAGCAGTTCTGAATAGGGCTCATAATGAGTTGCCTCTCTCACCTAACTGCAAAGCCAGGTGTCAGCTGCAAATCTTTACTGACAGAAAGTTCAAACTTGCTTTCAGCTGAACCATTCTATGAAGGTTCATCTGTTAAAGTAAACATTTCTATCTTTCAGTAATGTATTTACAGCATTTTGTAATTTTTTATACAAATTAAATACCTGAATCCTATACTGGAAGATTGCCAGTAGAATTCTTGTTATATGAAAATGTAGTCATTTTGCAGCACAGTAATAATTCAAAAAGTATGTATTTTCAGCAGCTGGATATTTTCTAAATATTTCAAATATAATCAAATGTCAAGTTGTAGGTTGACAAGCTAGAGCACGAGCAGAATTTGTACTCCTTCAATTTACTATTTAGTATGTACATTTTTGCAATTATTTTTCAATTTGAGAGACATTGAACATTAAATAGAACATTCATGTTTCTAAAATACCTTGTCCTAATAATAACATAACAAGAATCTAAGGCAGAATCCTTCTCAGGTATTGTCAGCATAACTATTTGGATATCCAAGGCAAGTGAGATCTGCTCCATACTGTGTGAAGTGTCTGTGACCATGTCCTCATTTTTCCTTGTGTTATGGAAAGAACTCTTTAGTGCGAGGGTGGTGAGGCCCTGGCACAAGTTGTCCAGAGAAGCTGTGGATGCTCCATCTCAGGAAGTGTTCAAAGCCAGGTTGGATGGCACTTTGAGCAATCCAGTCTAGTGGAAGGTGTCCCTGCGCATGGCAGGGAGATTGGAACTAAATGATCCTTAAGGTCCCTTCCAACTCAAACCATTCTATGATTCTAAGTACAGAATACGAGTAGTGAGGAAGAATGAAGAAGGCAATGGATAAATTAAACTAAGGGCTAAAAAGCAAACTGTAAGAGTTGATTCCCTGGAATACCATTGAAAGATTGTCTCAATAGAGACAAAATATTTTTTTCCAGTGATGTAGAGTGGAGGGCCTAGGATTTTGGATTTGCCTAGTCAAGCGAGGTAGAGAAGATAATGATGGGGAGAAATCATTGAAGATTAGAAAAAGATGAACAATTAAAATAATATTTTGAAAATAATTATTGATCAACTAAGAGGAAGAACCAACCAGAAAGAAAAGAGCAAGGGGAAGTAAGTATCTGAGAGCAGAAATATGTTGAAAAGAGAATGGAGGAGACCTGAAAAACCTCAGAAGAAAAGCCTTGACATATAGAAGAAGTCACCACTAAAAAGTGAAAAATACGTTGTTTAGGCAAGAGTAAAACTACCTGTAAAAATATATCGGAATGAGATAATAAGAAATTAAATATAAAGAGCCATAGAAATGATCTGTATGTGTGAGAAAACTACTGTTGCCAGAAGAAGCACTTAGGTCTAAGAGAGTAAGAGGAAATAATGAAGTACAGGCAGCAGAAAGAGGAAGTCACCTAGTCACTAAGAGCAATAAGCAAATTCTACATAGTGGTCAGTTTGCAGTCTGGACTGACATTGCAAAAAGTGAGCACTGAATAGCACTAGCTTGGGCAAATTGGAGGAGGACATTTTCTCTGAGAAGAAAAAAAGGGTAAAAGTCTGAACAATGAACAATAAAGGAGGTTCCCTTTAATTAATAAATTAAGGAAAATCACAGCAACATGAAATGAGAAAAGCTATGAGTTATACAGGTATGGAAGTAGATATCAGCCTGGAGTCATATTCACAACTGAGAAAACTATTAGATTGCAAAGGAGAAATAAATCTTTTCAGTGATCCGCAGAAAACACTTGGAGGGAAGAATAGCCAGGCTGGTTCAAGAAAAGAATTATTGATATGGAAATGGAGCAGTGGCCACAAGCATACATCAAAATGAGGAAGAAAAAGAAATTAGACAGAATTTGCAATGCTGAGTTATCCCTAGGGAGTATCTGATGAGATTTGCAGCTTTCGTAGCAGACCAGGATAGCCCTGGTAAGGAGATGAATACCTAAATGAATTTAGCTTGTACATGAATCCACTGACAGCAAGAGGCTACAGGATCCCTGAGACAGTATCTGGAGATGTCACAATAAAGTATTGCTATTTGCTGAGTACCAGTATGTCACAGTTCAAAAGTGCAAAGCCTTCCTATATACCTTTGTTTCTAATACAGAGCATTAAAGAGAATTATGGTTCTGTGTGAAAGGTTTCCTTGGCTTGTCACCCAACTCTAGCACAAGGCAGATGTCAGATGTTTGCCATTGTCTCGTTCAGACAGGCTGGTGAAAGGTCTGGAGAGTAAGTCATATGAAGAGCATCTGAGGGAGCTGGGGGTGTTTAGCCTGGAGAAAAGGAGTCTCAGGGGTGACCTTATCACTCTCTACAACTCTCTGACAGAAGATTGTAGCCAGGTGGGGGTCAGGCTCTTCTCCCAGGCAACCAGCAACAGGGCAAGAGGAAATGGCCTCAAGCTGTGCCACAGCAGGTTCAGATTGGACATTGGGAAGAATTTCTTCACAGAAAGGGTTGTCAAGCATCAGAACAGGCTGCTCGGGAAGGTGGTGGAGTCACCGTCCCTGGAGGTGTGTGGCCCTTAGGGACATGATTTAGTGGTGGTTGGCTGGACTCAAAGATCTGAGAGCCTGAAAATCAGCCAGCTGCAGGATGGGTGGGACACCATGCAGAGAGCAGAAAGAAGGTTGCCTTTGGCACACTCAAGTGCATATACACTGCTAGAGAATAATGTTCAGCTCACTGGAGGACTGCGAAAAGCAGATTGCCCAGGCGCTGGGAACCCTCACACTGCCTTTCAGTAAGTGAGCTGATGGCTGTAAATAAGCAGTTAATTTTTATTATGGTAAATAAATGCTCTGGGCAGTTCCTAAAGCTTTGGGAGTCTCATTACTGTCTCCTCTCAGGTAAATTCCTGCAAACAATGTTGTACACAATACTTATGAAAGTGTGTATATCAGCAAGTGAAAATTCTTAATAAAAACATGCATAATTGTCACCAAAAGTATATGCATGAAAAAATAAAAGCATTGTTCTGGGACACAGCCTACTGTGGTTTCTTAGCATTCTGACATGTACCTTTGAAGGCCATGAATGCCAATGAAGTCTTGAAGTACTGAAAAATTAAAACAGATTTTATGAGGAAAGCTGAAAGTCAATAGACAACCTCAATATATGATAGATATCGAAAAAACTTCTGGTAATTGGCATATGCTTAAATATAATTAGAATTGGATGACAGTTTACTGGAAGAAAATTATTCCATCAGAAGTAAATAAATAATAAGATTGTGCAGACAAAATACTGAACATTGGTGATACAGGTACGGGTACAGGTGAGGCACTTTGGAAATAAGGAATGTGTGTTTAAGATTTTCCCATGGCAAACTCAATCAGTGAATTTGAATGCTGTCCTCATCCTAATATCCCTGGCTGTCTCCTATGGCAGAATTCTTCAAGAAGAAAATATATTCATAGGTGTAGCTTTGATTTAGCTACCATACTTTTTAAGCTCATTAAATCATTAAACAAAATTAGCGCCTGGGTGTATAAGAGTAACATCTTTGCTATTATAGTGAAAGCCAACTCACCTGAGTTCACACATCCAGAACACTGAATGCACCTTAAACATTTTTGTGCGCATCAAAACAACTTATGTTCACAATACTGACAAGTAGATATTTATGTTTTAAGGATTATGTATTTACAACTGTGTTAATTTAAAAAACAAACAAACAAACCCACCAAAAAAAATCTTAAAACCCTCTCAACTCTTAGAAGTTGAACACTAGTCTTCTGAGAGAAATAAGTATGTAAATAATAATTTTGTTGGAAACATTTGTAGGGAAATTTAAAAATGCATGTGTAAATATAGGTGTATCTATACCTGTACAGTCACTTATTTGATGAATGAACTTGATCCATGCTGCATCTATTGGTATTTTTCATTATATTTAATTTTAATTCATTTATTCATAGTTTTAACCTTTGTAAGAACATCAGTTATTTAAATGAGTAGAAGGTAAACCCCATCAACAAAACTGCAGGATTTAATGTTGAAGATAACTGACATGCATGAAGTCATTGTATTAAAATATTGTTTTTCCTATTGTTTAGCACAGATGGTGCTGGTAATTAATATTGTGCTATTTTTTCATCAGGGGATTCCCTGATTACAAAAGTCAAGCAGTATGTAATAAACTGCTACATTACACTGTATGAATAAATGATTTATGATTTATATATTTATTAATGAAAATTTCATTATCCAAGATGCAAATTATGCAATATTTTAAAGTTTCTCGAGATACATAGTGAGAAAAATAATGTGTTTTTATAAAAGCCATAATTTATGAAATACAGTAGAGTATTTAAAAAAACCTATTTACTTCTGTCCTTTCAAAAGACTTCATCTAAGTGCTGATGATCACGAACAGGCTTATTAAAAAATGCACATCAGCAATCTAAATATCTTTGAGGGTGTTCTGATACCTCCTGCAGAGGGGATTATAAGTGCAGTTAGGAATAAATTCTTCTGTCTTTACTACATGAAGGTAAACATTATGTCCACTGCATCATTTTTGGTTCAGGGTTTGCTTAAATGGGACCTTACTTTATAACACTCCTTGAAATCAAAGCATATCTTTTGCTATCTATAATAAACTAATTATAAACTAATTTCTAAATAAGACCTTAGAAACATACTTATATACAACCACCTAAAGTGGTACCATCTTTCCTTGGTGGCTCTTAAATTTTAGGGCACTTTGCACTGTCACGAAAATGTTTATGCATAGTATGAGCACCTGCCAAGAAAACCCAGTTGCCCTCGGGTAGGTCCTATTTGACAAATCTCCAAGCTGCAGGATGCAGATCTTTTCCTCCTGATGCAGGCAACTCCTTTAGCATATGCACTCTGTTCCCAAGCTACTCACCAAGTGAGTAACAGTAGCAAAATTATTCCAGGGCACATCCCAAACAGACACACTCCCAGTCCATCCACTGCAAATGCAGGTTACAGCCTGTCCTCCAGACTGGAGGAACTCCTGAGCTTCCATATGCGTGGCAAGGATATGCAAGACAAATAAGGTGCATGAGATATGCTTCGCTTATTCACACGTGGGAATTAGTAATCATAACTACTATAAAGTGAGCTTTTTTTACTGGTTCTGCACATATTCCACCAAGAAGTGGATTTTTATCAGCTGCCTGTAACCTTTTGTCCACATACCTTTCTCTTGTACAGTCAACAGACTGGATTTCATTTCATTCACCTGCAGTTCAGGGTGGAATTTTGAAGCAAAAGATCTAGATATTCAACATGACTTTTGAATAGAGCAGAAAATGGAATCAAAAGGTTCATATCAAATAAAAGAATACTTTTGCCTTCGGAGTCAAGTTGCCTCAGTCCTAAGCAACAGCGACTATCTAGTACATGATACTACAGACTTCAGAATTTGTATTTCTTAGAAGTCTTTTTTTTTCTG
Source organism: Rhagologus leucostigma (assembly GCA_013397725.1). NCBI lineage: Eukaryota > Metazoa > Chordata > Aves > Passeriformes > Rhagologus > Rhagologus leucostigma. Next base: position 2,154,087 of record VZTD01001651.1, read on the forward strand.
AAAAAAATCCTAGCTACATCTACTGCAAAAATAAATAATATCCTATATTCAATGGATTATGAACATATTGACTCAAAAATATATATTTCAGAACTATACTATACGTAGTATCTGCCTTCAGTTTTATTATCAGCTATTAATATACTTTTTGAAGATATGTGAAAATGGCTATAAAACCATTGAATACCATAATTAATAACTGCACTTGATGATTAATAGTAAAGCAATAGATAATTTGAATTTACACTTATGCTCTACTACATGCTGTCACCTTTAAAGTACACATTTATTTTAAAAATCAATACCTTTTAGCTACTGCAACTTTTATAATAACTTTCAAGTAAATCAATTAATGCCAGATGTAATTTACATTTTCATCAGGTGTTTGGCAGATTTGACCCCAGGTTTCTCCATTGGTATGCATAAATAACAGAGAGGACAAAGTGATGTAATTATCATGTAATTTGTAAGTAAACACATGTTCAGTTTAAAAATGTGAAATTATTTTCCCTTTCAAATTAGTAATATCTGCCACACATTACATTTTAAAATCTACAAATTTATTATGACTGTATGGAGTTTGAAGAATCTCTGGTTTTGTTCCCACACAAACTGCACGTACATTTGTGTGAGTTCTTCAAAGTTCCCTGGTTTGTTAGGTTATTACAGCATGAATTAGTGCAATAGAATGCAGACTATGTATGTACATCATAAACTTTTGGGGGATAAAAGCAGTTTTTTAAAACAGACTAATACTGGTACAGTATACAGCATTTATGTTTTGCTGCATGGAAACAGCAGGTTTTAAAAAGAAGCACTGTCACAAAGCAATTAATCCAGTTTGTTAACTTTTTAATGGAGAGATGTTACAAGAAGTGTAATAGTAGCTCCACTTGTAAACTATCTCACAATTCTCAGTTTTCTATTAAATATTGCTGTAATGTAAATTATTGCATGTTTCAGATTTGCAACAGAACAATTTAAGAGCTAGTAATTCCCACAAATAAAGCAATAATAAAGCTCACAATGATCACTGAGACTCCTCCTAAAGTGGAAAATGAGTTGCTTAGGATTTCAGCTTTCCATGGGATTTTTCTTAACTGTTTTCTGTGTGAAAATGTTTAATGAATATGGGAGGCAAATGTGTAAATATCCAGCTTTAAGCTAGTATAATAATCTTTATTTTCAATTCACATTTCACAGATACAGTGTTGACTAGCTGCATAAAAAATATTAGTCCAAATCATAGAGGATTTGTTCTTAAATGATGCTACCAGGTCTTAAATGTATATGAAGGAATATTTATTTTCTGTGAAGGAATTTAAAATGTATAAACCAAATCTTCCTACTATGGTATTTTCTCCTTTATGAGCTTCTGCTTTCACTAGGCCAATGGTGTCCTGGCTTGTACTAGAAATAGTGTGCCCAGCAGGCCTAGGGCAAGGATCATCCCCCTCTACTCAGCCCTGGAGAAGCCACAGCTTGAATCTTGTGCTCAGTTTTGGGCCTCTCACTACAAGAAGGACATTGGGGTGCTGGAGCATGTTCAGAGAAAGGCAGCAAAGCTGGGGAAGGGTCTGGAGCACTAGTCCTATGAGGAGCAGCTGAGGCAGCTGGGGTGTTTAGCCTAGAGAAAAGGAAGCTGAGGAGATTCCTCATCATTCTCTACAACTCCATGAAAGGAGGTTGTGGCGATGTAAGAGTGGGTCTCTTCTCCCAAGTAACATGTGATAGGATGAGAGGAAATTGCCTCAAATTGCACCAGGGCAGTTTGGATATTGGGAGAAATTTATTCACAGAAAGAGTTGTCAAGCACTGGAACAGGCAGCCCAAGAAAGTGTGGAGTCACCGTTCCTGAAGTTATTTAAAAGACATGTAGATGTGGCAGTTAGGGGTGTGGTTTAGTGGTGGATTTGGCAGCAGTGGATTAATGGTTTGACTTGAAGATCTTACAGGTCTTTTCCAACCTAAATGATTCTATGATTCTAGATGCTTTAATTCTTAGTTGCTTAAATGTCTTTCATTTAAATCTAGTTACATGGCCACACTTGTGTATTGTTTGCGTGAGTAAGAAGACGTTTGAAAGAATCATGAAAACAAGTCTTGATGTAAGTTGCTGGGTATTTTTGGGTCCTGCCACTTCAGTCTTTCCTAATGAAAAACTCATAAAATATGTGCTTTCCCTGGCCACAATTTTAAGCCCATCAGAATTACAACTAAATATCCAAAAGGAGTGCAGGGTATTGGCTCAGTTCCTAGGAATTGTTCTAAACCTGCAGATTCCTCTGCCTTGTTGCAACTGATTGCATGACTGTTATCACCAGCAAATTTACAACATTGGATCTGTTTGGTCAACACCAAAGCACCGATCCAGGCTTATATAATTTCTAAGTGCAACACACGTAAGCAAATGTGTTTGTGCAAATGAAAATCTGACACCTTGTGCCGGTTTGGCCAAAATCTAGTAATATAGCCCCTGAGAGAAAACCAGGTTACAACCACCCTTCCCTCCACAGGGTTCGGCGAAAAAGGAAATCTCTCCTCGAAGGAAAGTGAAAGAGATAAAAACTATTTATTTTAACAAACACACAGGAAAAGGATAATGATGCTGAATAATGAATTAAAACCCCCGCTATAGAGAGAAACCTGGGAAGATTTCAGAGTCCTTCTGTAGGTGTGGTCTCTCTCCTCCTCGGAGCTGGTCGGTGAGGGCGTGGGCCCACCCCCGGGCCTCGAGGAGAAAATTCTCCTGATGTGTTCTGATGTTGTTGAAACAGTTCAGAAGAGAAGAAAGGAAAAAAAAACCAAAGTCCCAGGAAACAAAATTCAGCTCTCCGTCTCATGCCAAGAGGGAAAAAAAAAACCAGCTGGCTGAAGAAAAAGCAAGCAGGGTGCTCCCTTCGTGCCATCCACAGCCAGACAACACTGAGGAGTGTAATCTCTGTGTCCTTGAGAAGCTGCTTTGGAAAGTTCGTCTGGTTTTTTTTCAAGCTCAGTTTAAAGGCACAGGAAAGGCACAATATTACTTTTGGGGCATAGAGCATGATAGGGGATACACATGATAGAGTTACCCCAAGACACACCTATATTTTTAAAAGACTTCTCTGAATTATTTTGAAATTTATTTATGACTGGTTATTTTTTATATATGCAAGATAATATGACATAAATGTAGGAAATTATACTACTGAAGAATATACGCAATGAAATCTTTATTGTTACAAGAAGATACCATAGAATATCTGGTTTAGTTAAGCATATGTACACGTTTTAATGTAGGTGGTCTTTATCTGGAAAAGACATGATAAGAAATACAATTCAAATGAATTAAAAGTTAGTATTTTAGCTAGGACCAATAAGAAACCTAAAGCTAAAGGTAAATGACTTTTCATACTTAGGGGAATAATATTTTTAGCAATATTATTATCCTTGGAATTGCACCATTAAAACTTACTACATTATATTAGAATTTTCTTTATGTTTCTTTCTGCCAAGTATTATACCTTGGGATCAATAAGTAGATAATAAACTTCATTTCTTACATTGAACAATTACAAATGTGATCTATGGCAGCTGAAATGTGGTACTAGGATGAAGTAACATTCTAAATCTATGTAAGTAGCCTCCTTATGGAGAAAAAACAGCCCTGGATTTATTGGACACTTCCGCTCCAAACAAAGCAATGAGAGTGAAACAAGAGCAATGATTCATAGTGATTTCCTACCTTGCTGTCTACAGCTCTCTTCCTTTCATTTTACTGGTAAATTGCAGGTATTTACTATTCTTTTTAAAGTATCTAGAAATACACATCTCTGACCATATTTTAATCTGTGCACTGAACTTTTTACCCAATACTGCAGTGTTTGACAGTAGTGGGAGCTGTGTGTGAGGATCTAGGATAGTATATGGCCAGAGGTCCAGCTGGATGTCTGAGCATGTCATTCTAGACGCAGGTTTGGATTGCTCAGTAATTAGCAACTGACTGTTTAATATTGTTAACTCATTTATTTCTTTGCAATTCATGTCCTGCTTTTCAAAATTCTAAAAGCGCAAACTGTGTGTGTGCCAGCAAAAAAATAATAGCAATGAGCTCATTTCCATACCACTGGAGCCATTTTCCTGCTGACTGATGGCGGTTTCCAAAACCGAGCTTTACTGGCAAACAGGGTCCTGCTAGCATTGTCCTTCCAAATGCCTGGAGGAAATAATCCCAGGTTTCAAATGGAAAAATAAAAAATATGCTCAGTTCTGTCTAGGTTTCAGCTTTACTTTTGTTATGAGCTTCAATAGCCCATAGTAAATTCAGTTTCAGAAAAAATAATTTTTTCTTTGTTAACAGTTTGAGGTAATTTTGTTTCTGTTCATTAGATGCTACAGATTCAGACAGTTGAGCTCTCCTTGCTCTATCTCACTGAGGCAAAGAGACTTACTGTGATTTGTCAAATGCTGGCAACTCTACTGCTCGGCCTTTTCTATTACCAGGCTGCAATCTGCCTTGGAGCAGATCTGCAGTGGAAAGTTTTTCCTCTAGGGATTTGTGCTTCATTGTTGAGGTGTATCTGTAATCACGCAACAGAACAGTTGTGCAGATGTGGCACCAAGAGGGAAATATTCGATGGCGTGTTCTTGTGATTCACTTGAGCACTAAACCCCCTTACTCCAAGAACGACCATCTTCTTTTGCAATAGGCTGGAAACCCTCATCAGTTATTTCTGCAGTTGCTATTTCAGTGCCTGCATCCATTTGCCCTTCTAGTTTTGGAATGGTTGCCCCTTTTTATTTGCCAAAGGCCACCTTCCATTTTCAAGTCCTATCATCAAGTATTGTTTTGGAGAGCCGATGTGAATGCAGTGGGGGTTTTATGCCACTTAATTTGTGTATCACTGACCAGTGAATGTTACAAAGCATTCTTTCTAAATTGGGCTTACTCCACTTGTGTTCCTGAGTCAAACTGCCCCAGGGCCAGAGAGGATGGCTGAATCTGATTCTGATGCCAATCAGCTCTCAGCAAATAACAATCAAGGTGAGTCGATAAAGCACACACTGGCAATCCTGGTTCCAGGAAATGTTCTATTTTTTTCTCTTTCGGCAACTTTAGCTTCAGGTTGAAAGTATTTACAGGCTTTTCATGCAAATATTCCTTTGTTAATATATTATGCTGAGTGCCACGGCACTATGTGTTTCAGCTAGCTCAGTGACCACAAGTGCCGGGCACTCACCCACGCTGGAGAGGGTGGCGGAGGCTGCTCGCGGGTTCGCGGGAGGGTTGGCGAGGTTCCAGCCCGAATTCGCCTAACCCACCGGCTGTCCAGGCACGCTGAGGAGGTGAGAATGAGGCGGAGGGACTTCTTCGTGGAAAAGCAGGAGAAGGTTTATTCAACTTAGAGGTCACGAGAAGAAGGCCCGAAAAGCCGTTACCAGGGCTTGTTACGCCCTGACCGAAAGGGAGGGGAAAACATGAAACAACCAATAATACAGGGACATGGGGTTTGAATCCTGGCGGGCAAAGGGGACAGACCAATAGAGGATAACGTGGGAGGGGAGAAATACTGTGGGCCAACAGGGGATCAGGAAACCCAGAACCCTCTGTGGGAAGAACAAAACACAGGGGGGAAGGGGGAGATGGCAGTTGCCAATATGATATTGGTGGCCATGGAACCGGCCATAACGCACCGCAACAGCTGGGAAAGGTTTTGATTTGCTCTACTTTTCTGGCTTTTTTTTTTTTTTTTATGAAATGGTAAAAATACACATTTTGTGTCTGAGCCATAACTTCTCTTCTTGAAAACTCCATCTTAGAATTTTTTCTAATACCGACAACCACTTTGTAGCTCTGTGCCAGAATTTGTGGCAAAAAAAATTGATTGTACCCTGCAAATAAGTTCAGAGTTTTACCTATAACTTCGTGCTTTCTAAGAGACAGTCTGACATTCACTGAAACTTGTGTGTAGTCTATTCACTGTGGTTTCATAGAACTGAGTTCAGAATTATACATGCTTTAGTTTTCTTCCCAGGTCCCCAGGAAAACAAATGAGAAAGAGTAAGGAAGGGGAGAAAGCTCCCTGGATCTATCACTGAGATTTCCATGGATACCTTGTTGACCATACTGCAGTAGATAGAAAAAGTTTATATTTTCTTAAACCTAAACACTTATCTTAGACACAAGAGTGTGTGATAGTATCTGGCAAGTTATTTATTTACTATTGCTGCTAATAGTCCATCCTGGAGGTTAGAGTTGGAGTAAAGGGTACATTTTTTGAGCAGGATATAAACTGAAAATGCAAATCTATTCTTGTTCAAATGAAGTGTGACATCTATCCAGTTGGACTTCTCTGAATCTATTTGTTCCCTCTTAAGTCCCTATTAAGGTCTTTCTGCTACATTTCAGCAGGAGGTTTCATGTGCAGATAGTCTCACTGATCATCTCCTAAGGCAGAGATCATTTGAGGATCCTCATCAAGGCTCCTTTCCAAAGAGAGGTTCCCATTGCATCTACCCACTTCTTCATATGGGAGGGTAGTTTTTCGGTTAGTTGTGCTGACTGAGTTATGATTTTGTGTTATTCTTTAAATTATTATTATAATAACAAGATGCCAAGCTCTTGTAATGGAACCTATGGAAGGATTTTTATGAACAAATCAAATACCCTGTGCTTGCCTACAGTATTCTGTCTCCTTGGTTGCTAAGGGCCTTTCTTTGTGGGCTGCATATCACAACTGATTTCTTAAGTGTCCTTACTAAGGTTAACACAATGGGCACCTGCTAACATAGCCACACTCATTGCCACACTTCCATCATAATGAGGACTTTGGGTTTTCTTTCATGTCTTCAGAAAGGTGAAAGTGGGTAGGCACAACACCCATGATTCCAAATATCAGTCAGTCTTTACATTGTAGATGGTGCACGCATGCCAGAACAAACAATAAAACCTTTGTATTCTGAATGCAGCCTATCAAATCCCTCTGCATCTATCGCATTCTGTAGGATTCTGATTCGTCTCTTGACCGTAGCTGATACGTGTTGAAATCTGTTGCTTATGCTGTACTTCCTGCCAGGTAGCTCAATATGCAGTGGGTAAGCATTTGGGAACTGAAAAGGGTTCCCAGCTTCCTTGGTACAGGTGTCACTGCAAAACTGTCTAAAGATGACCACACATTAAATAGAATTCATGTACTGAACAGACCCAGAAACCCTAAATTAAACAAAGTAATATTTTTAGAACAAGTAAGGAAATTTCTCTAAGTAAAATTTACAAATCAATTGGTAATTCATTTACAGTTGCTTTCCAGTTATGAAATTGAGGGTAGATTAATGCTAGGCAATGCCATGCATGGATAAATTGCAGTCATTTGATTTTCACTGAATCTGGGCTTCTAAATGAGGGTACATTTCTGCTGAGCACTGATCTCTTTTTTTTATTTGGCTACATGTTGATCTTCTAAAAGGGCGAATCAATACAGAGATTGATAACAAGGAGCTTGAGAAATTTATATTTATCATCTGAAACAGGTGCTGAAATATGCTGAATAACTGGAAGATGGCCGTGTGCTAAAAATCCCCTTTTTCCTCACTGTTGTGGCTGTTGCCATTCTTTTCAGGTGCAAAAAAGTATTCCACAAAATCCTTCAAAGCATTAGTACAGAAATTTTGGTTCCTAAATCAGTATGGAAATTTGTAAATAATTATTACAGAATACTATTATGTACAATAGGATGATAGTAGAAAGGTGGAATATAAATAGATGTAAAAATACAAAAGGCATATGTTTTTAATTAATATCTACAATTTTACTTATAGCTAAAATAAGTTTAGCATGTTTGAATTTTTTTTGGTGTCGTTTAATGATCTCAGTGCTGTAAGTTTGCAGTATAAATTCTTAGAAGAAACTTTCTGATACAAATGATCAACACTGACTGTTGTATAAGGTTAATTAAACATGATTTTACTAGTAAAATTTTGCTGAAATGCAGGTGTAACTAAAGGCAGTATGGATTTTGTGATTGCCTTGAAAAGAGCCAGGATTTCACTGTAAGAGATTAGGAAGTTCTGTGATGTTATGCAGTACACATATGTAATCTTGTACTATTTTTTTCCTCCCAAATTAGGTTGGAAACTGTTATTTTGAACAAAATAATACACAATTGGAAATGCATATCTCCAGCAATTTTGAATACTGGCTATTAATTTATTATTTACTTATTGATGCTACAGATATATGCAGAAAGACCACAGAAATTTTGTTCTTTAGAGATTTTATTCATGTGCTAAGTATACGATTTCAGAGATGTTTAAAAATTTTGATTATTTTAAATGTGGTTTTAGCTATTCTCTTAGCAGCTTATAGGGTTGAATGTAAACATAACTATCTTTCTCTATAAAACATTTTCAAACATTTTGATTTTCCCAAAACTGTGATGTTTAAATTGTAATATGCCAGAAATATCTTCAAGTTCACTGGTGCTTTAAGACTGTCATTAAGTCAATCATTATGAAGCAACCAGAAAACATTCTTTGCTCTCTTTTTGCTATATAAAAACATATCCTAATGTGATCACTAGTTATTCTTGTATTGTGCTTTTTATCGCCTGAAAATCCAAGCTAGAACAGTGGCATTTTCTTTACTTACTAGTGACATACGATTCATTACAAGTGCAAATTTTATAGGGTAAGATGGCCCAACCATGTATTAAGCTCATGGTTTTGTATCTGAAACAGATGTTGCCACAAATATCATTGTTTTGCTGAATGTCTCTTTTTTTTTTCCCTCTCTGGTATGCGCCTGTGAGTTCCTCTATTTTTTTTATTTCTTTCACATGTGTTTTTCAAATGAAAGATGTCTGTCTAATAATAACAAAGATTTCTTAACAGCTAAATCTCCATTTGCAGTCAGTGTAGCAACTTTTCCCCCTCTATTAACTGTGAGTGTCAACATTTCCTTCTACAGCAGCATAAATTGCTGATTTCTAGCATATGGGCATGGAATGCCAGATACGTTGTGGCTTAGCTGAGGCATTAAAGAAATCTCTCAGTGTTGCTGAATGTTGCTGCTTTCTAGGGTCAAGGAAATGAAGGATGTGAATTTAGTGTTAGAGAAAGAAAAGGAGAAGAATATTTGGATTTTGATAATATTTGAGAAAAAAAAAAGAGAGAGAAGAGGAAAAGTCCTAGCTTCCCACTAGCTCTTGTTATTCCACGTGCAGTGCCAGGCTGGAGTACAGCCGAGCCCTTTTAAAATATGAGTATAATCCTCAAGAACTGCATCGAAATAACAAAACAAATCACATGTTATAAATGAGTGAAAACGGAATCTCTAAATGTACAAAGGATCCTAAGAAATGCAACTTAACTTTGTGAAAGGTAGAAAAAGATGAACTGCATTTTTAGGATTGTGTCTTGTCGCTTTAAAAACCATTCGTACTGGACCAAGTCTAAATGTGCCCTACCAAGTTTGGCTCATATATCTATACTAAATACGAGCCTACGACACAGAGTACATTGTTTAAAGACTACTTCAGGATGGTTTAGGAAGAGGATGATATAATCTAAATACGTGATAAAAAGAGATTATGGGTACATATAATATTCCACACTGGCAGGCATTCCTATCATGTCATATCAAAGTCTAGCAAAATGTTGAAAGTTAGAAATGTTATCTAGCATTAGCAGGCATTTAAGGAACGTCTCTTGAATATTTCTAGCATAAAAAAGTATTTCATGTGATGTAAATGAATGGTAATTTTCTGACTTTAAAAGAGAACTGTGCCAGTATATTTCAGCATTCTGGACCCAATTCTGCAAACATGGAGATGCTTTCAATTTTCTCTGCCTGCCTTCCCGCCTTAGATGGCTGCGATTGCAGCGAAATTAATCCATTTAAAAATCTGCGGCTTAAACTTAAGGATTTTCAGTTTTTTCCCCCTCTCTTTTTTTTCTTAGAATATCAATAAGTTCCAATTGAAGAGCGGATTCTTTTGCAATTCAGGCATGTGCCGGCGATAACGGGCGAGTTGGCATGAAGAGAGGCAGAGATGGATTAATTATGCAGAGAACATGGAAATTCTGCTTATCATCGGCTAGCAAAGGAGCCCAGCTCACATAATCAGCAAACGAAGGGAAAGAAAAAAATAACAATGCAATGGCACCTTCCAGCCCATCATCAGGATTTTTTCTACCCCCTTGTAATTAAAAAATAACATACACTTATAGCCCTATCTCCTGTGCAGGCAAGGAGTGGATGTCCACAAAATAATTGCAGCGGGATATTAGAGCTAGGAACAAGGGCTGTCCATTCCTAGTATCCCTTACTCTCTCCCTCCCTCTTTTCTGGCCTCTCCTACGCATTTTCTTTCTGTCTGCATTCAGAATCAGATGAATGTCTCAGGTGACATCCTATCTCAGTGTCCATAAGTCCCAAATCTCACCCTTATCAAGATTCAAGCAAACATATATATGATAAATATTTGAAGTGTCGAAGCTGTGGGGTTTTATCCTGATCACCTATGAGCTATCTGCAGAAAATCACTTTGATGAAAACCTTTCCAAATAGTCTTTCTGAGTTACGAAATAGACTGATTAAGAGGATTTTTATCTTGCTGTTGCTATTTCACTATTTCTCAAAGATCATGTTACCTGTGAAGTTCTTTTTTCTTTCGTCTCATGCTTTTTTAAACACAAGGTAAAAAATAAAGCAACAGATTTATTGTTCAGATGAAATTATGGTTGTTTAACAAGGTTCAGTAGCAATATATTTGAGGAGACATATAATAAAAAAGAAGAAATCTGTTTCTTGTAAAAAACCCACAGATTGGTTCTATATTTGTTATTGTTCATTTTACTAATGGTATATCTCATGCAAATTATGGTATAGACAGTATATTTTACAATTTTTCTCCATAGATATCTGATTTTACAGATGTGTTTTGCTGCTTTTGTAAGCAGCTACTGTTTTGCCCATTACTCCCTGTGTCATGTTCCCAGAGTTCCTGAGCCCCAGTGTCCTTCCCCCCAGACTCATTGGTCAGCAACAGAGGCCGAACAGAGAGAATGAAGCCCAGAATGATAAAAAATTATGCAAGTAGGAAGGGAGAGCAGTAGGCCAGGATTATAAAGCTGACTGTCTCTGGAAATTTAATTTATTCATTGAGTTCCTCCAAAGCAGGGGACCAGTGTGGGGCGCAGTTTGCACACCAGTAAATGAGCTCCTGGGGACTTTGATGATAACTGATTCTCTACTAAGTTTGTAAAAATTTTTAATCCCAATTCAGAAATAGTGATGAAGCTGGAACAGAAAAATCTGATTCCATTGCAAAGTTATGCATGAAAAATCAGTAATAAATTTTCATCGGTATCCTTAAGAAAAGAAACGCATTTACAAAACTGGCATCTTAAAGACAAGACACTGTTCCAAACTCTGCTCTGAGGCTCCATAGTGTAAATCCAGAATAAATCCACTGAGCTCATTACATTATATAATCAAAGCAGTGCTAATGTATATGTGCACACATAGTCACACACGGTTTCAGAAAAAGGTTCAACAGGGTGAAGCTTATGCTATTTGTTTCAGCAGTACAAGACCCTGTCCAAAATCCTGCGTTAAAATGACTTCAGTGTGGTTTCTTTGTTTGTTTTAAATGAAATTGGAACAGAACAGCTCTTAGATATCACAGCTCTTCCAGCACTGCAGGGGTGCAGCAGCAGCATGTGCGCTCCAAGAAAAATCACTTCTAGCCTGAGAAATCCCCTTGTCCAATTTTTCTGCATCCCAGCCACTTCTCCCAGTACAGATGCCAGCTAGGGGCATTTAGAGTTCAGTGTTACCACCTGGCCATTTTGTGAATAGGAAATGATCTGAGATCTTCAACCCTTCAAGCCACAGCAGTACTTTGGGAGTAGATTGACTATGGGATTCATTTCACTATCCTCCTACTTGCCTCAAGCTTCATGGGAAACTGCTCCAGTCACACTGCCTGAGTAACAGAAGGAAAAAGCTGGGACTGGGAGAATGAAGAACCACCTCATGCAGGAGAAGATTAGGTTCAAGAACATCTAAGGAACCTGAAGGTGCACAAGGCCATAGGACTTGATGAGATGCATCTGTGGGTCCTAAGGGAACTGGAAGTGGTTAAGCCACACACTGACAGGAAAAGGGGGAATGTAACCCTCATTTTTAAAAAGGAAAAAAAGAAAGGTCTCAGGAATGACAGTCTAGTCATTCTCACCTCAGTGTCCTGAAAGATCATAGAGCAGATGCTCCTGCAAACTGCTAAGGCACGTGGAAAACCAGGAGGTGATTGATCACAACCAACATGGCTTCACTAAAGGAAAACTGTGCCTGGCAAATTTGATGGCCTACGAGAGGGTTACAGCATTAGTGGATGAGGCAAGAGTGACTGACGTGATCTACCTGGGCTTGCGAAAAGCATTTGCCACTGTCCCACACAACATCCTTGTCTCTAAACTGGAGAGACATGGATTTGATGGATGGACCACTCATGGATGGGGAATTGACTGGACAGTTGTGCTCAAAGAGTTGCTGTCAACAGCTTGATGTCCAAGTGGAGAGACCCTCTTACAAGGAGGACTTGAGGATATTGGTTGATGAGAAGCTCAGTATGACCTGTCAGTGTGCACTTTCAGCCCAGAAAGTCGACTGCATCCTGGGCTGCATCAAGAGAAGTGTGGCCAGAAGGCTGGGGGAGGGGATTCTCCCCCTCTACTCTGCACCAGTGAAACCCCACTTGGAATACTGCATACGGCTATGGGGCCCCTAACAGAAGAAGGATATGGACCTGCTGGAGCAAGTTCAGAGAAGGGCCATGAAGATGATCTGAGAGCTGGAGCACCACTTCTATGAAGATAGGCTGAGAAAGTTGGGGTTTTTCAGCCTGAAGAAGAGAAGGCTCTGGAGAGATAGTAGATCAGCTTTCCAGNTGAGAAAGTTGGGGTTGTTCAGCCTGAAGAAGAGAAGGCTCTGGAGAGATAGTAGATCAGCTTTCCAGTACCTAACGGAGGCCTCCAAGAAAGCAGGACAGATACTGTTTACAAGGGCATGTAGTGATAGGACAAGGGGTAATTTTTCTAAACTGAGAGGGTAGATTTATATTAGATATTAGGAAAAAACTCTTTACTGTGAGGTTGGTGAGGCACTGGTTACGCAGGGAAGTCGTGGATGTCTCATCTCTGGAAGTGTTCAAGACCAGGCTGGATGGAGCTTTGAGTATCCTGTTCTACTGGCAGGTGCCCCTGCCCATGGCAGGGAGGTTGGAACCATGATGATCATTAAGATCCCTTCCAACCCAAACCATTGTATGAATCTATGGTACCAGCCTTAGTCTGTTTATAGAGGAGACACAGGCAATCCCAGCCTGATGTCAGCCCTGTTGTAGCAGTAGGTGCTTAGTGTTGAATGGAATTATAAAAAAAAGAGAAAAAGGAAGGTGGAAAAAAATTTGAGATAATAGGTCCTTAGTCACAGGAAAACGTCAGAGGTATAGCCACCAGGAAAACTAAGTACTCTCTAGATTACCTATGTGTATACATTAGATTGGAGCTAGTAATTAGTAACAACTTCATTGCAGAGGGAACAGCTGGTCACCTGGCTAAGTAGCGTTTGAAGAAATCATGGTGAGAATCTAAACCAGCTACCCACCTTGTCCTTGAGCCTATAAATAGATCTGCATAGCCGGGCATATGTTCATGCAGAGATACAGCTACAAGTTCACTTGGCGAGTTTCATCTTTAGCAGTTCCTGGTATTAAGCAGGTTTTTGCTGCTCTGCTGTGATAGAAACTTTGCATAGAGCGCATACGTCTATAATCTTTTACATTTCCTGAAAACAAGTTTCAACATCTTTCACAATAGGAGGCAGATAATAGAATTCTCAGTAACCGTAACAGTAAATGGATTTGTAATCTACCCATGATTAAAATTATTTTCATCATGAAGCAGAATTCTCATTATTGCCATTTTAATATTATCAACTATAAAGTGTCTCAGTGATTGATACTATAGACAGCAAACCCCTATATTATGGTAATTAAATCTAAAATGAATCAGCCATCCTTATACGTCTTAGTGTAGCACCTGATTATTTAAAAACAATTATATTCTGGTGTCACCTAATGGGGGACACCACTTTAAGAAATACACTGGAATAAGAACTGCTCAGGACCAAAAAGTTGAGCCATGTGCAAAACAAAAAAGAAGAAAAAAATATATATTGTCCCCAATTTTAAATAAAGGGGATTTCAATTTGTGAAGACTTTCAGTCTAATCTTTTCATAAATTCCAAAATTTGCACAAGTCTGACAGGAGAGAAACTAACAGATACCCAAAATGTAGGCATCTCTTTGTTCACAGTATTTGCACGAGTGTGTGCTTGTACAGGCCTGTAAGAGAGGAAAAAACCAAAACCCTTTTGCCTTTAAATGTATTTGTTTTGTGTTTGAAGGAGACCAAGTAATTGCAAGAACAAAATTAAACTCTCCCTTTTTCAAAAAAAGGTAGTTGTTCCTTCCCCTCTCCAAGTTTTAGAATGACAGTTTAGTGCTGTCTTAAATTTGGGCTAACTCTTGGATTAGTAACTCTTCAAGACAACATCTGGAAATGCTAAACTTGGCAAAAATATTCTAAAAAAAGTAGTTGCTCACCCTTTCCATATAAGATGATTTTACTGGGACAGGAAATTCTCAGACAGAAGAGCATTTATACCTTTTATCCCCTTAATCTTCAGTTTTTTTCAGCACATTTTACCACTGCCTGTTCGTACAAGTGACTTTTTTCATTTTGGTGAAATTTTAGTACAAAAAAATTCTTTAGTGTCTCTGTTCATTTGCAGATTTCACCAGGCTTGCAAAAGCACACCTGTTGTGCTGTCTGGATTTCCTTTTCTGATCATAGGCTTCTGACAAAGAGGGGGGAAAAGAAAGATTTTTATCAAACACTCTTCACCGGACAATGAATTTTCTTCACCATTTGAATGTATCTGTGGAATGCCTGAGTGATTCATTACAGCAGATTCTGAAGTATGACAATGGGCCGCAGAAATGACTGATGGTATCTTTTTCCTGATTTCATTTCCCTGATCCTCTTCATCCCTTGGCCTGTGTACCTCGATTAATTAGAAACCAGGGATTTTCACTCATCAGCTGATGGGTTTCATGCTCCACTCTGTCACAAATCTGCTGCTTGCACTATCTCTCTTACAGCTGGTGGCTGCTTTAAAAACTTTCTTTTTTCTTTTTTCTTTTTTTTCCCCTTTTTTGAAGCAGTGCTTTGTGACTACAGGTTTAGGCCTTTTTAAGATTCAGACATATTTTTAAAAAGAGATTAAAAATTAAAGTAAAGAAGATTCAAAATCTCTGATTAAGTTAATCCCTATCCAAATGATACTTGTCCAAAAATGAACTTTTTGAAGAGATAATAATGTAAATGTTTCATAGCTCTCAGCTTTCCAAGTTCTTTTTTCAAGATATAATAATTGAAGTATTATGCAAAGGATGAAAGTATATAAATATGATTTTTGTGAAAAAGGCCCATATGCTCAGTTCACATGCATTTTAGTCCTGCCTATACTATATTGTTAAGCCAATTGCATTTCAGATTTCACTTGTATGAGGCACCTTATAATAGGATCCTGCAATAAATCATTGAACCATTATTGTTTCTGGAGGAAATATTTCATAATTGAAAATATGCTGCCCCTTAGGGTATATACCAAATTAAAGTCACATGGTGATATAATCCCTAAGGAAACAAACCATAATTAAATAGTCTTTAAAATGCAGAATATTTTGTAATAAAAATCCCCCTCAGAAACTTAAAATAATGTGTGAATCACATACAACAAACATATCAATTATGTCTACCATAGAAAATGTAACCACTGCTATTTTACTTTCTTATCATTATGTATACCCTCTCAGAATTTTTTCATTTAATTTCTTCATTTAACATACTGTCAGCATTAAAACAGGAGCTTTCTTTTTCTTCCCTTTTTTTTTTTCTGTGTGAGCAAGG
Organism: Rhagologus leucostigma; assembly: GCA_013397725.1. Taxonomy (NCBI): domain Eukaryota; kingdom Metazoa; phylum Chordata; class Aves; order Passeriformes; genus Rhagologus; species Rhagologus leucostigma. The sequence continues at coordinate 2,170,104 of VZTD01001651.1, forward strand.
ATCAGAAGCAGCACAGTCTTTCTGGAACGTCAGACTTTGTGGACTCCATGTGTGACTGAGAGGGGCAATGCAGAGCCATACACATCCATGTCTTTTGTTTCTATGGATTTAAATAGAACAAGTCTACAATATAGTTAAACTTAATTATGATTCTTTGAGCCCCTGTATTATTGATTGATGGACTATGTATAAAAGTATACATACAACATCCTACATTCCCTTTGCCAGGCAGGAATTTGCTCAAGCAAGAATATTTTCTCTTTATTCCTTTCCTCAGTTTTCCTTTTGTCTCAAAATAAACGCCAGGTGTGTAGAGTTGAAAAACCAAATAGAAAATCAACATTTCTGTCCAATTAAAAATTAACTTAAAAATGTTAATTGAATTACCTTAATCCACTAGTTTTTATGGTTCCTTTCTGCATTAACTGTCTGTAATTTTTTGCTTATCAATAATTGGGTGCCTTTACAAAGCAGCCTGCAGAAGGTAGCCTGGTGTAGAGAGGATCTTTGTTACCCTGAAGGAATCTGGGCCTTGCCAACCTGCAGCAGAGGGTCAGTCAAACAGTGCCCAGCCCTCCACCAGGAATGCTGTGTCCAGCTCTGAGGTCTCCAGCACAGGAAGGAAATTGACCTGTTGGAGCACGTCCAGAGGAGGCCACCAAGTTGATTAGAGGGATGGAGCACCTCTCCTATGATGAAAGGCTGAGAGAACAGAGATTGTTCAGCCTGGAGAAGACTTCAAGGTGACCTAATTGTAGCCTTCCAGTACCTGAAGGAATGAAGAAAGAAAGATGGAGAGGGTGAAGGGTATGTAAATAGGTATATAATATGTATTAGGACAAGGGGGAATTGCTTCATACTGAAAGAGGCCAAGTTTAGATTAGATATGAGGAAAAAATTCTTTACTGTGAGGGTGGTGAGGCACTGTAACAGGTTGTCCAGAGAGTTTGTGGATACCCCATCCCTGGAAGGGTACAAGGCGAGGTTGGATGGGGTTTTGAGGAACCTGGTCCAGTAGCAGGTGTCTGTGCCCATGGCAGGGGGATTGAACTAGATGATCTTTAAAATCCCTTTCAACCCAGGCCATTCTATGATTTAGGTATGTAACTGTGTTTGCTGTGTCCCAGGGGCAGACATTAATGGGATGTGCTCAACTATGACCTTCTCAGATTTTTCTTCTTATTGTAATACTACATTTATATGAAAAAAACCCCAAAAAATCAGAAATCATAACTTTGGGATTTTTTTTCTTTGCTGTCATGTTGATATTAGTTATGATGAAGACTAAAAATATTCGAAGTAATCCAAATTTTATGGGAGAAATTCTGCAGTCAGATGTTTTCAGCCCTTTGACACATCGGAAATTGCATATTGTGTTTCATGGGAATTCAACCATAGACACGTCCTGCTTTTTCATAAGAAAAAAATAGTGTTATTTTGGTTAATCTTATTTAATATGTTCCTTGAAAGTGAGGAAATTAGTTATCTGTTGTAACTAATCATCCCAATAAGTCTTCTGTCTTCTCTAGTTTGTGGTCTCATTTATGCACTACTTGCAGTCAGCCATTTCAGACTGCTAAAATCATTTGTCTGAGTCACTATTCTGAATGTCTTAAGTAGATCCCTTCGCTTGACCACATCGAGCTCAAGCTTAGAGTTCTTCCCTTGATTAGCCTTATTCTTCACAGCTTTGCCACACACACCAGCTGCTACCCCAGCTTTCAGCCTTCTCTGCTGCCGGTGCAGGTGGGAGAGTTGCCTCCAGGACCCACCCCTCAGGCACCTTCATGTGGTGCAGCCGCTAATAGCACCCATCTCAGTCCTCAGTGATCAATTCCCGAAAGTGTTTTCATGTCTAATTCAATATGATAATTCTCCAGATTCACTGAGTTCTTCAAACTTTATCTGCTATCTAAACCCAAGATGGAATTAGAATCATGAACTGAGAATGTGGACTTCCCTTGTACTTAAATCGTTAATATGTGGAATAAATAGAAGTGCTAACTGATCTGGACAAGCTGGATCGATGGGCCAAGGCCAACTGTATGAGGTTCAATAAAGCAAAGTGCCGAGCCCTGCAGTGCTACAGGCTTGGACAGAGTGGCTGGAAAGCTGCGTGGCAGAAAAGGACCCGGGGGTGCTGGTTGACAGCGGCTGAAGATGAGCCAGTGTGTGCCCAGGTGGCCAAGAACACCAGTGACATCCTGGCCTGTGTCAGCAATAGTGTGGCCAGCAAGAAAAAGACAGTGATTTTCCTCCTGTACTGTGCACTGGTGAGGCCACACCTTGAATGCTGTGTCCAATTCTGGGCCCCTCAATTCAGGAAGGACATGGAGGTGCTGGAGCAAGTCCAGAAAAGGGCTATGGAGATGGGGAGGTGGGGGGAGTACAGAGAATAAATCATATGAGATGCAGCTGAGGGAGCTGGGCTTGTTAATCCTGGAGGAAAGGAGGCTCAGGGCTGACCTTATTCTCTACAACTCCCTGAAAGGAGGGTGTAGCCAGGTGGGGATTGGCCTCTTCTCCCAGGCAACAAGTGACAGGACAAGCAGACACTGCCTCAAACTCTGTCAGGACAGGTTCAGGTTAGATATCATGTAAAATCTTTTCACTGAGAGGGTGGCTAGGCATTGGAATGGACTACAAAGGGATTTGGTGGAATCGCTGTCCTTGGAAGTGTTCAAGAAATGCCTGGATGTGGTCTTAGTGCTATGGTTTAGTTGACAAGGTGGTGTTTAGTCAAAGATTGGAGTCAATGATATTGGAGGTCTTTTCCAATGACTTTTCCTTAATGACTCTATGCTCCTATGATTATATGATTTTGGACTTTCAGAAAACATAGTTTTCCTGTGTTTCAGGATATGTAGCTCCAGAACTCCAACTCTTAAAAGAGTAGGCACTGCCAGTTGATGGCTTTGTGGATCTCAAGGCACATCTCACTTTCTCTGTCCAGACATGCCATATTAAGTAAATAATTCACATTAGATGCTTTTATTTATTAATTTATTTTTATCAGCTTCTATGTTCCTTCAGTAAGGAACAGATCTTTGTTCATCTTTACTCTGGTGCATATGGATTCAATTATTGAAATAATCTGCTTCAGGTTGCTGTAACCATTTAAATGAAGTATAGGCACTTGTATTTAGGACTCCACTATTCCTGTATAGTCAAGTTAGGAGCCTTCAGAAGGTGATTTACAGCTCTAAAAGGAGCTGTATGGATTTACAAAGGGTGACTATTCCTTCTCCTCCCTCCTGGTGTTGAACACAATGAGGTTCGGATCCTGATGGCACCTTTCTGGGATAGAGACAATGGTAATATTAGAAAAAAAATATAATAAATTTAACTGTCATTTGAGTCTTGAATAATTGCGTGTTACAGAAGAAGACCTTAAGAAACAATCTGTGGAACTGAACATTTATTTTGTTGAATTGAATCCTGATGAACTGAAATCCCAATTATCATTTCATTTGTACCCTAAGATTCATTTCTCTGCAGATTTCAAAAGAACAGCACTAGATCAGTACATCTCTCAGCCCAAGCTTACCGGTCATCATCAACATTATCTTTGTATTCGAAAATTAAAAAGTTAATTAAAAAGCAAGGATGGATAAGAATTTGCATTTCTGATCAAAAAAAAGTTTTAAAAGTTTTCTCTTGCTATCAGACTTAACAAGAAAAAAAAGTCATGTGAAACAATTTTACCTGTTTATTGAGAAATAGAACTTTCTTAGGGTAGGCAACACCTATTTGCTTTTATACACGGACATTATTGTCTGTATTTTTCTTTAAGCTCAGAAAGACATCATTAATAGCTCCTTTTCCAGGTTGCCTAATTCTGAGATTACAGATGAATAAAAATGTGAACAAAGGAGCTTTTTGCGCTGACACCGAAAATGTTTTGAAAGGATCCCCAGAGGCAGTCAAGTGGTACTGTCAAAGCACAACAAAGTGAAGTGACCTGCTGAGAGTAACACAGTAGACTCAAAATGTGGACAGGAGCACTGTCTTTCCAACACGGCTGGTTTTTGATAAAGACACATCCCCTATGCTATCATAGATACCCTAACCAAGTCTAATCAACTTGAAAATATTCCTGAAAACAATCATTCGTTGCAATGCCAAGACGTAAGCAAACTCCCCCAAAACAAGCATATATGTTCATGTTTCTCTTTTGCTCGTCTACTGTAAAGAGGGTGGATCCAGGCTGCTTTCCCTTTGGTAGGATCTGATGTTGTTAGGGATGTAGCTCTGTTACACCTGTCCCTAAGTCCACTGCCAAGAGGTCAGACTCAGTCACTGTTTGCCTTGTTAGATTCACAGCTGAAAGGGACATAACATCCAAATTCACAGATTCACAGAATATTTTGTGTTGGAAGGGACTAGCAAGGATCATCAAGTCCAACTCTTAAGTAAATGGCCTATACAGAGAATGAACCCACAACCTTTGGTTACTACTTCTCCCATCGACATTTCTGCTCAGCAGGGAGTTCAAGCTGGTCTGTGTCACACCAGTTCCAAGCAGAACCATGAAAAATAGGTGTTTCAAATGCTTGTGTGTAAAAGTGGCATTGGTCAGAACTTGGGGAAACAGAATTAATAACAGTGAAGCCAATGGAAGATTGCACACATGCAAATCCACCATTTTTGGAAAAATTAATTTTCATCATATTCTGAATTATTTTTTGCAAATTTGACGAAGTGCTCATTTTTATCAGAAACAGTAAAACCTTGGAAATTCACAGCCATCAGCAATATTTCTCAGAAGAAAAGCATCTGGCACAGTCTTGGTTTGACTGTCTACACAGATCATGAACACTTGAAAAAAGGAGTCCACTTTTCAAAGAACTCCACTTTTCAAAGGACTCCACTGTGAAAACAAGGCAAATCTTCCTTTGTTATAAACTCCATCCAGGAATGTAAGTCTTGAGGACTGAGCTGGAAGAGGAATCTACTTCTTTGAGCTTGACAATTCTTGTAGAATGTTCTCATCAAAAAATGTGCCTAATTGCTTTTTTAACAGACTAATAGGCTTCCACTGCATACTGGGTTCACCCGACCTGTAGAGCTGACTGTGTGAACTGTGTAAAGAACTTCCTTCTGTGTAAAAATTTGCATGAATTTTAATTGATAAAAGTTTGTCTACTACATGAATAGTGAATAAACACTCTCATTTTCTACATGTCTTTCATGATTTTATGGACATTAATTTATGCTTCCCTACAGTCATTCCTTTCCCAACATGAAAAGTAATTTTCTATTTAGTCTTTTCTCATAAAAAGTTGGTTTGTACTTTTTTCCACTTGCCTCTACTTTTTCTAGTTCTACTATATAATTTTTCAGGTTAAATAACTCACTGTTTATTTTATTACATTTTATTTTATTTTATTACAATTTCCAAATTACTCACTGTTTAAAATGTAAGAGTTCTGTGTGTCTGTGCAATAGCATGATATTTTTTGCTTTTCTCTTTATTTGTTTCCTAATAATTTTTAATATTTATTTTCTTTTTTGGTTATTGCTAAGGAAATTATGATTTTATATAATTTTTATAACTCCAGGATATTTTTCTTGAATGGCAATGGCTAGTTTATAGCCTATAATTTTTTTCTTATTTACATAACCTTGTGTTCATCAGTATGAATTTCATCTGCTGTTTTATTTCTCATTCACAGTATTGTGACATCCTCCACAAGTCTTCTCAGCTTTCATTTTAAGTAATCTGAACAATTTTAGACCATGATTTCTGTACCAAACACTCTTCCACTGTACTGATAAATATGTTAAATAACAAAGTCTCTGCACTGATCCGTAAGGAACTCCTCTGTTAACTCCTTTGCACTGTAAAAAATAACTATTCATTTCTGCTACTTTTAGATGACTTGGAACCATGACAGTCCAAATTTCTATAATCCTTTGTTGGAAGATTTTTTCAGTGTTCAAGGTATGCTAAGAGAATTTGGTCACTTTTATCTATTGTTCACTGACTCCACAAAAGAACTTTCCTGTAAGTTAGTAAGACATGATTTCTCTCTGCAAATTTCATATTAAAATTTTCAAATTTTATCTAATAATAATAATTACCTTAATGATATCTTAAAATACAATTGTCTTAGTCTTAAGAATATCTTAATAATAACATCATTCTTTACTATGGCATTCCATTAACTTTCTCAGTGTGTAAGACAGATACCAGTTTGCTGTCTACCAGGACTTCTTTAAAATCTTACATTTAAATAGGCATCATGTCTAATAACTTTTTTCCTCTGATATGAATGGCAGACTCTATACAGTAACTAATTAATAATATGATAATACTATTAAATTTCATATTTGAGTCCATTCATAAATAAGGGATAATGACTTGCTAACACTAATTTTATTAATTTGTTCTAATTCCTAAGAGATCATTTTGGCTGTGTGGACAGAGCTTTTGTGAAGCAGAGTCATACAATCCAGACTTTTCCCTGTTGTTGAAGGGTTTAGATGACTAAGCAGAGAAACGAACTGCCCGGGGCATTGGAAGGGACTACTGAACTGACTCTCCAGGTTGAACAAATAGTCCAGGTCATATATATGATTTCCCCTGAAGGAACTAAGATTTATAGTTTCATAGCTGCACAGTGTATGCAACCTGTGGTTCCACACACACATTCCCTGTATGAATTAGGCTTGTGCAGCTGGTTACAGCTCCTAAAGGCAGTGAGGTGCCAGGTTGAAAATGTTTTTCATCTTAAAAAATGTGCATAATATATACAATATACACAATTTACACAATGACATTCAAATTTAGAGACAGGAAAAGCTGTTACGAAAGAGTGGAAAATGAATTGTGGGAAAGTATGACTCTGTATTCTTTTATAGTTTCTTTTTGTGTGTAGTGTTAAAAGTTCCAGCCTAATGTTTTTTCTGACAGCAAAACCTGGATGATACGCTAATCAGCTCATCTTCAGCTTCCCCTTTTTGGTCTCTTAAGCTGAGGCTAAACTTAGCCATAAATGTAAATGTGAGGTTTGAACCTGATTTCTTTTAATTTCTTGCATTAAGGTTCTGTGCATATATAGCCAGAATAAAAGTTAAATTCAACCCTTGCAAAAAACTATTTTATAACTAAAATTAAGGAAGAGCATAAGACTCCAAGATTAATGTAAAATACCCTTTAAAATAACAAAGTTAATTTCAGCCACATAATACAACATTAGTTTTGCCACTTTTTATTAGTATAAGTCAGCATCTTGGATAACATCATAAGGTTTTCCCAACAATTTGCAATTGTTCAAATTTATAGTACCAATCATAACAGTACCAGAAAATTCCCTGGTGTTTACTGCAATAAAAATAACAACACACCAAAAATATTTGGGCTTAACTACAGTTATTTTTTTTTATGTCAATAAGTATCATGCTGAAAACGTTCACAGAAATTTGGCTTACCAAGTAGTATTACTTCTCTTAATGATACTCCTGCCTCTACACGAGCAGAGAAAAGATGGCAGAAGAGGCACCTGATCACCCTTCATACTCTTCTAAGCCCTGAAAATTTTTTGCAGTGAGAGAAGAGCTGATCATCACTAGCAGGGCATGACATGGAGCAGATGAGACATGCTTTCCCTCTGATTTCCTGTGGGTGCTACAAAAGTATTGTTAGAGATGCAGTGGCTCATAGGATAGGCCTAGCACTGCATCTAGAAGCCTGCTGCATCCATGAGAAGAAAATAAGTATGGGAGACCTGTGTCCCACAAAGCTGCCCTGGAATTTCACTAGTGACACCAGAAAGTCTCCCAAACCAGAAGAAAAGCTGGAATTTCAAAGTATAAAATATTGAGTGAGTTTTTTTATCTTCACCTGCCAATTTTACACTGGCATGTTCAGCTATTAATTTTAAAAGAGTTACAAATTATTTAGACCCTTTGGAGACCTTATGTGATGAGCAGAATAAATCCAGGCATATCTATTGCTTAGTTGCATCCTACTGAATGAAATACAGTCTCTGTTCATGAAGTAAATGTGGCAGTAAATCAATTCCATTCCAAAAAAACCCTTTTTAAAAAATTCCTTAAGGATTTTGGAATTATTTTTTAACATCTGGCCTATCTTATATCTACTTCACCAGTGTAACAGTCTCAGTTTCAAAAGAAAAGAAATTTCACTGAGATTCACTGGAAGATGACAGATGGATTCTCTCTTACTGCCCGAGACATGAAATTGCAGGTGACACCTGATATATGATAATAAAAGAGCACCCATCAAGAAAGCGGCCCCTGGCCTTTACTTCAGTGACGTCGTGAGAACACAGGTGGCTTACCTGTGCATCCCGGTGCTGCAGAGCAAAATGGTCTGCATTGTTAGCAGCTTACCAAGGGAACTTTTATCTTCCCATCTGTGTGGTCTCTGTTGTGATAATTTTGGAGTGAAGCCATCTTCACTATTCTGAGAGTTTGGAGCAATTGGCTGCAGGGCTGTTTATCCTGCGCTCTCTTGTAAAGGCTGTCTTTTGGGGCTTGCAGTTGTCATCAATACTGGAACATGTCCTGGACAGTGATTAAGAGACTATAAGAGGAGAAAATTAATTCCTCTGCACTGTTCAGCTCTCAAATACAGGTCAAGCCAGTCAAACTAATGTTTTAGCAGTTTAAAAACACCAGAAACCCTTTTTCTCAAGCAATACTATGTTTATTGTATTTGGTGGTTTGAAGGGGTAACTAATTTTTAATATACTGGTAGACTTTTGCAGAGATAGCAGCTCAGGTTTAAAATCATAGAATCACAGAATCACAGAATCACAGAACATGCTGAATAGGAAGGGACCCACAAGGATCATCGAGTGCAACTCCTGGCCCTGCACAGGACCATCCGCAAGAGTCACACCATGTGCCCGAGTGTATTTCCCAAATGCTGCTTGAACTCTGTCAGGCTTGGTACTGTGACCGCTTCCCTGAGGAGCCTGTTCCAGTGTCCAACCATGCTCTGGGGGAAGAACCTTTATTTAGTATCCAACCTAAACCTCTCCTGACACAATTTCAGGCCATTCCCTCAGGTTCTGTCGCAGATCACCACAGAGAAGAGATCGGTTCCTGCCCCTCCTCTTTCCCTCATGAGGAATTTGTAGACTGTGATGAGGTGTCTCCTCAGTCTTCTCTTCTCCAGTCTGAACAGACCAAGTGACCTCAGCCACTCCTCATATGGCTTCCCCTCAAGGCCCTTGAACATTTTTCTAGCCCTCCTTTGGATGCTCTCTAATAGTTTAATACCTGTCTTATATTGTGGCACCCAAAACTGCCCCCAGCACTCGACGTGAGGCTGCCACAGTGCAGAGCAGAGCAGGACAATCCCCTCCCTTGCCCAGCTGGCAATGCTGTGCCTGATGCCCCCCAGGACACGGTTGGCCCTCCTGGCTGCCGGGGCACTGCTGACTCATATTCAACTTGCCATTAACCATGATTTGTGTTGGAAGACTATTATTTATCTCAGGAGTCAAGAAGATTTTATAGAAATATAATATCTACCCTGGAACGTTCCTGGTAACAAGGTGTTTGTGGTTTGCAGTCATCTTCTCAACCATTCCTGAAAACATCCATGAGAAAGCCCAAATCCTAAATCAGTCTTTCCCTGAAATCATGAGGCACTGAATTCCACTGAGAAACCTGTAGAGTCTTTGTGTGATGCCTTAAGTTTTAACTTCTATATTTTTCAAATCCTGTACTGCCTAGTGTGTAACTCTGAAGTTTCTTGTAGCCTGTTAACTTCTGTTCTCTCATGCTGGTTAGACATAACTAGCCTAAGTTTGTGGTCCAAGGACACCCAGATTGTTCTAGGCCCAAAATGTGTAAACCAAAATCTTAGAAAGGGGGGTAAACTTGGGGGAAATTACATCATTAACTGAAGTTTAATTGGACAATCAACCCTGATATGCAAATGAACCAAACTTATAAAAGTGTGAAGAACTCGTAACTCGGGGTCCATCTTGGGTATAGCCTTTGGCCTGTCCAGGGTGTACCTCTGAAGGCCCTTCAAATAAATACCTACCTTTATTCCCTTATTCCTGTCTAGTCTCTGTTTTTCAGGTGGCTATCTCAGGCATCATGTGGCTTTTGGTTATGACCAAAAATATTCAGATCTTAATGAAATTATATTTCAAGACAGTTCAGAGATACTAAATTCACTGAGGTGCCAAATTTTCAAGGCTGCACCCCCAAAGTGTCCTTTTGCCTCAGACACCATTTTATGAATAAAGCCCCAGCTGAAAAACAGCAAGCCATTGTCGTGAACACAACTAAGCCTCTCTCATCTCTGTGAAGGGATTAGTGGAATTGCTTTGATTACTCAGACTGAGGAAAAGGTGGGACCATGATCAGGATCGTACTGCTAGCCTACCTTTCACAACATCTTCAAAGAAACCAGAATAGCATGTCCTTTACTTAATGCAAAATGCACAATACTGCTGTGATGGACTAAAACAGGCTGTGTAAAATGGGTTTTGCAGCTAGCGTAAGCAAAGGTGCCTTTCTGATGGGATGCATGCTCTGTGAAATGAGCCTGCTTGTAACACAATGACACATAAAGAACTCACAAAAAGAACAGTAATCAACTGACAGCTGTGCCTCTGGTATAGACATGGTTAAACAGGTCACCAAGAGTGGTCTGAAGGGTGACAGTAGCACAGCTTTGTGGCAGTCCCAGTAAGAATGTGTTGTCCAGTCACCCAAGATGGTAAGTCATGACCTCATTTGCTGGCAATAGGAATGGCTGTACATCAGGAGTTAGGGAGTATATTTTGGAAAATATACCCAAGGGGAAAATGCATTAGGAAAATCATCAGTCTAAACAAAAGGAAATAACAAAGCTCAATGCTATGTGTGGATCAGTTCAGCAAACAGACATTATTGCTCAATACAAAGTACAGAGCAAGACTGTTCCTAACTTCATCCCTTTCCAAAAGCTAATACTTCATTTTATTCGTCTTATTTCATTAACAGGGACTTGTTAGCTTTCTCCTTTCAAACTGTTAGTTTTGTTTCTGTTGTATGTTTCTGTTGGAGAATGATATTTTTCCTTTAGCCCTCTTCTTGGTTAAAACTGCCTGCAATTCACACTTATGGCTTCAATATATAGAATATACCTTTATGAGTGTGCATCTACCATTTTGACTGTCCCTAAGACTGGTTGCTATAAAATGCAACAAGAAACCATTCTCTTTCTTTGTTCTAACACCTTGATGATCATCATCTATTTTTTCCACTGTTGTCTTGCTTTTACATCTCACTGAGATCAAACTTCTTGTTCTATCTCTCAGAAACATCTTTTTTAAAAACAGCTTCCTTTCTCCCACCCACATTCCGACAGCCTTTGGGCTGAACGGTTTTCCCATTCACCAAAGTCTTGATACTTACAAACATTCATGTTTTACATCCAAGCCCCATCAAACAGGACAGCCAGACAGCCCAGTATCCTTCTCAAAATGGGCAGTGGACCAGTGATTCATGAGGTTTCTGGTGATCTGGAGGAATTTGATTTTGCGATGACCTTAGCTAGCTCTTTGAGGATTCCTGGATGAATCCCATGAGGCCCCACAGATTTATAGGGATCCAGCTGGAGCAGGAGATCCTGCACATTTCAGGTAGACTGGGAGTTGATCATTCTCATAGACATGGTCCTGCAGCTCAGGGCACTGAGACTACCTTGGTCCATCCTTCATGTTGAAAACAGAGGCAGAGAATGTGTTAAACACCTTTGCCTCAGCTCTGTTCCTGTTTGTGAGGTGACCATCCTCATCCTGTAATGGGCTGTTGTTATTTTTCCCCATGCTTTCCCTATGGAAACTTCTGCTCTTCATTCTCAGCTTCCTTCAGTAAGCTTTTTGCTTTTCCATCTTCCAGCAGTAGTTACTAAACTTGTGCTGTTGCTCTGTTCACAGAACACTGGGAAGGTCTGCAATCTCATTTGGGAATGCTGCTGTAGTCCACACGCAGAAGAGCCAGGGTCCTTCTGTTTATGTTACAGCTAGCTATAGGAGAGATGAGAAAGCAGAGCAGAGGGAAGAAGCATCTCCATGGTCAGAGCCAATACACAGAGCATGAGCTTACCTGTTCTGTCATCCTCCTCCTTTTGATGACCTCCCAGTAGTAGCTTTATTTTTCTACGGGAAGCCTTATTAAGAATGTGTTTGGAGTAGTATTTAAAGTCTTTACCAAGAATCAGGCAAAATTTTCTGCTTCCAAAGTGTATGTAAGACTTTGATTGCCGTATTTTGGGGACGTTAAATACAAGAATATGCCTACCTTTTTATTGGTGCTATTTCAAATGTTCAGCCTGCATGCACCAGTGTGAGCTTTGACATGTTTGATTGTGTCATAACAATCAGGTTTTGACCAATTCCTGTCTTCAAAATATTGAAACAGTAATACTTTAACAAAAATACATCTTTTGAATGATTTACTTATGTGTTATTTCTCTGGTTCCCTGAAGAGTAGGAAAAATATTGTTTGTGTAAGTTCTAGCCCACAACAGCAAATGCTATTTCCATAAATACTTGCACAAAATAAAAAATGATTTGAGGATGTTTTCATACCAGGGTTTTTCTTCCCATATACTTTCTGCAAGTGTCTTTTTACTGCCATGAACATCTCATAAAACATATTTTAATGTTGCATGCTCAACAATTGCAGGTATTTATTTTCCAGGAGCTTTCACATCAGAGGCTCTGCATCTACAATTTCACACATCCAACTAGAGAGTAAGAAACAATTATATGAGTCTCCAGTGATCCATTGTAGCTAAGAAAACAACTGAAATAAGAAATTACAGAGAAACAGAAATTCACAAAAAATTGAGTGAACAATTTCAAACATAGGTTAAAAGAAAATAAGCTATTTTCAACAAGCAAGCGAAGAGGCAAAAATATTGAAAAATTGATAAATAATGAAAATTATTCTTTATTTATTGGAGGGTTTTTTTTACATGGTCTAAGGAGTTATACTAGATATGATTTTCAAGAAGTTTTGCTTAGAGAGATTGTCTTTGACAATGCTAGACAATTCAATGTGCGACTTTTTATTAACCTTAAAGGGAACATGTTCCTGTCATGAAGTATACATAAATGGATTCAGACTCATATCCTGGAATGCAACCTTATTATCCCCAACAGTTTTAGCTGTGATACTAATTTTCCCTTTTTTTTTCAATCTGAAAGAGTATATGGTTATTATAATTTTCATTTAGGGCCCAAGCTGTAAGCAAATATTTATGATGTCTGTATACCAACACCTTAGTGTGCAAAGACTGCTCTGCACATGCAAATTTTTTGCACGAGGCAGTTCTGGAGAACTGTTGTTTTATGCAAGAGTATCTAGTCATATGTGTCTCCAAGTTTTTCTTTTAATTCAGCATTACACTATCAAAGTGGCAGTGGACTATCTCAATCACTGCAGATTTTTTGGTTCTTGCTGTATAGGTAGCACATGAAAATGGTTTTGCCTGATGAAGCAGAAAGGTATCACTGAATTCTGGAGCTCCTCAGCCTGTGTGTTAATCACAAAGCTGCTCACTTTATGGGAAAAGTTTTATATTATGACATAGGTCTATATTAGAAGATCATGTCTGAGCTTATGAATGAAATCTTAACTTTTCTAACTAATCTACTTATTCACTGTGTATTCAATCTTGCATTCACTGTCCTCTGAGGTACTTGGTAGACTAAGTCCAGATTGCAGGACAGAGAATTGTCCTTGGGGATCACTATGACTAAGCTGAAAGCTCTTATATTTTTGAAGGGTTTATGCTGTTGAAATATTTCTCTAACTTGTTTATATTTTGCCTGTTTCTGGGGATAGGACTGGTAGTACTGCTTGTTTTGAATCTTGTGTGATGCTTCCCTTTTAAGATTCTGTCTTCACTTTCTGACACATTTCTCAGACTTTAAACTTGGGTTTTGAAATGTAAGTTTTCCTGTTGTGTGGCTCTCTCATACTGAATAAACTTAGGAAATACGAGCCAAAAGGGATTCTACCGTATCTCAGAAAAAGCACATGGTATCTCTTCAAGGGTTGCCAAGCCCCATTAAATTGTTCTAGTGACGTTTCCTTAAAAGATCTAGTGCCCCCATCCTTGAAATGAGTCTTTCTCTCTTGTCTAAATTAATTGCCAAATTAATTTGGATCAGATCACAGGCCCTTGAGAGGTGCAGTTTTACAGCTGGAGCCAGCAGCGATGTTTGGGCTGCAGGCTTAGGAGTCCAGTCTGTCCTGTGTGCCCAGCAAGTGGACTCTGTCTATCCCACAAGACCTTGATTTCTACACATACTCTGCATGTACACATGCTTTATACACAGGAGGCATGAACTGAAATTACACACATTGCAAATAACATCCCAACTGCATGCAGGGAGCAAGCTGAGCTTTGAACAAAGTGTGCTCTGAGGTGAAGGATGCTGAAAAACAGTCCTGGATGGGTACCAGAAAACAGTAACACATATTTGTGTCAATCTTTCCATGCCTTCTGCAAATATTCCCCTTCTGCAAAATGCGCATAAATAATGCTTCTTCTCAGAAAAGCAATCTGAAAACCTCATGATGTCGTCACTGCTTATGAAACTGTAGTACCAAGCACCATAGCAAAGCTCATGAAGGAATATGAAATTCTAAGAAATGAGGCAGCCCTTCACCAGTGAAGGAACAGCAAATTGGATAGCTGCTCATCAAATATGCAGTGGATAAGCAGAAGATATGTAATCAAAATATCTTTTCAATAAAGATATGAATTGTGGTGAAAGAGGCAATGTTAATATTTTATTAGTTTCTACTAAGGGTCAGTGTGCCACCTGAGTACCTTTGTATTATAATTACCCATATTAATTTACCTATAAATTCATTAATTTACCCATAGAGTAAGATTACTCTGAGCATTGTATATAGTTGCATATTAATTAGATTTGCTTTTTTCTCTATTTATCTGTGACAAATATGTATTTGTTTCGTTATATCACCACTTTCCTCTTGAAACAGCTATAGACAATGTGTTCCTTAAGTTCTGAGTTAGTTCTACTAGACTAATTCTCTACATCACTATGAGTAACTTTGATTATATTTGACATGAAAACTGTAAAATATTTGATGCCACAGTGGCACAATATTCAGCTGAGATTCACTCACTAAGGTACATCATCCATTGAGCCAGCTAGTTCTTTCTCTCCTCATTTTCAAATTGAAAAGTCTTTTTTCTAGAAAATTCTTGCCTTTCAAATTACTGGTTAATACTGTAGCAGCAAAGATAAACTTAATAAAATAGATTAAATATGAAAAATGTAATTATGTTTTAAATTAAATGTAAATGTTTAAAAATATAAAACTTTGTAAATGTATTTTTGCATTTTGTACTGAAACCTCCCATATATATGTATAGAGCAATTGCCCACACATAAAACTGTCTCACAAATTTCAAAGTAATAGTTTGTGTAATTATATTGAATCAGAGGGGTCCTGTTACTTTGTTCATAGCTGGGAAAAAAAGCTTATGTAATACTGAAATGAAATGTTATTACAGTCTCACTTACTCATTCTTGGAATTGGCTTAGTGATTACTTCAACATCGACATCAGTGAAAAACATTTGACATCTGGCCTAGAAAATCAGACAGCAGACCACAGAGACTTTGATTAAAAAACTCCATGTAATTTTCTCCAATCAGTAAGCTGGCCTATTCTTTTATTAGAATGAAGGCTTCTCTCATCACCTGCAAATTTCTAGGAAGACCTCAGAAAAAAAAGGGGAAAAAAAGCAGTTCTACCACTTTTATAAAAAATTTCCATTCCAACAAGCAATTGCACAGACTGAAGAGGAGCACTGGTTCCACTAACAAATAGTTCTCCTCTGTTTGCAAAGGGTCAAACATCTGATTTCCGCAAGTATTTTTGCTATTTATTCCTTTATCAGAGTTTACTATTTCATCCATTTCTGTTTAATGATTCTTCAGGGGTTTTACACAAGATGCAAACCCATTTTCTGGAAAAATACAGCAAAATGTACCAGCTTTTTCATGTTCTATGTATGTCACTGAATAATCCAGGCTAGGAATGATATAGGCCACTTATGATCATGTTTTCATGTTTTTCAGGGTATGATACCCTTCTCCAGAGCACAATCACTCTATCATGAGAAAGAATGAACAATTAGTACAGTATTACAACATGCATTCAGAAATGAGCTACGTTGCAGTATCATCATGAATTAGCATCTCAGGCTGAGACTTCAACTCACGACATGAGAGCAACGCATCAACGAACTCATGCAAGAAATACTGCAGTAATGAACGCCCCACACTGCCTTTCCTCTGGGAATCAATTTTCATCAATGAAACTGGAAAATTAACTTATTTGCAACAAGCTAATTTCAATGTATCTGTTTTCAGCTCCAAGAGTGTTGCGGAAGTCCTTTCAAATGCAGTACCCCGTCCACCTCTGTTTTGGCGAGAACAAAGTCCTTGCTACCATAATGCTACAGAAGATTTGCTTACCTCTTAAAAAAATGAGGTATGCTGTAAAATACGATGCTACTATCAAAACATTTATAATCAAATCTCAATAAAGTTGAAAAGTTGGAATAGAAAGAAATTATCGTATTTCCTTAAACTGAATGTCACAGTGTAATCCTTATAAAAGGCAGTGATCAAAAAAGTCTTGAGAGAAAAACTGTAGCAAGGAGACAGAACAAGCTGGTTCCTGGAAACAGAACAAGAAATCTCTCTAGCATTGTAAACTGAGGACAGTATTAATGATGTGCCTTACAGATCCTGATCATAATCAATCATGTTCCAATGCAGATGAGTTTCTCTTACTCCTGTTGGGTTTTGCTAGAAGCAATCATGTTAGTTTGTCCTGTTTAACATAGTCCTTTAATTATACAACATGTTGATAGCTCCAGCTATCTGCAGTCATATTAAAAGAATAAAAATTTCCTTTATGAATATGTGCCTAATGGCCCAAACACCTCAAAACATATAACAATATAACACTTACAGCATATAGTTTTTTTCCCTATATATAGGGAAAGAAGAACCTGCTTGCTATCAGAGCACAAATGCTGATCACTGCATCCTGGCTGTATTCTGTAATTCCTTATTTAACTTCAACTACTAATTGTAAAACACCATGCTTAGTTTTCCACTAAAGCAATAGCATATGGCTACGAATTTCCCAGTGTAGAAAACCTATTTTTATGATAGATATCACTAAATCTCATTGAGAAATATATTGAATACAATCTATTGCCCTGTTATCCAGTCTTGTTACTCTGTTTTACATTCTCAAAATGTTTTGCATTCATGCTACACTCCATTCCACAGCAGTCATTCTTTTTAACAGTTAAAGTGCCGTAGTCTTTCTACTAGGGGCTAGGTCACTTATTCCTCTTGTAGTAGTAGAAAGACAGAATAAACCCAGAATGCTATGTTCTCCTGTCTGTGTCAGGGAAAATGGGGACAGAAGTGCACACAATGGAAGGTTTTCTCATGCGACCTGGGGAAGAAGTGGGATATGCATGGGGCTATGATGACCTGTATCTTGTGTTTGGTTTGTGCTGCTGCATGGCTGCATTCCCATTGCAGCCATGCAAACTATTGCAGAACTAGACATTAATAACTTTACTCTCACTAATTGGTTATGGACTTTATGGTACCAATCAATAAACTAATTAAGCTGGGTCAGTTGGTCTCCTGAGCCCTTCTTAAGAACAACAAATAGACAATTGTCAAACCCATGGGTCACAGACACGGCCAGAAGGAAGCGAGTGATGTACCTGGAGGATGTGGGCAAATGCAGATGTCTGTGAGCCCGGGAGGGAGGGCACCAAGGCCTGTTGGGGAGCTGCTGCTGCTGGGAGCAGCAGACGGAGAGCAGGCAAGGACACCCGTAGAAATACTTGAAGCATGGCCGTAAGGGAAAGCCCAGAGAAAAGGCTTTCTGAGAAGACCATCGGCTAGAAAGACCTCAGAAATTTCTTCCCCTTGTGCCTCAAGAATTTAAAGTTTCTTTTCAAAAAATATATCAAATAGCATTAAAAGCAAATCTGCCTCTGTCATTCACTTTACCCTCCAAACAGATCTAGCCTATAGTATTTCAGCATTTGTTTTAAGGGATTGGGTGAAAAAAGCAACAGAAGTGGTTTTCCTTCTTTTCTCTTGAGCATGTGCTACCATTCCTGCCTCTGCAAACACTGAATTTTATTTCAATTTGCTTCTGCCTGAAACTTCAGCCATTTCTTTTTGTCCCCACGAGCACATTACAGGAATTTACTTTAAGTTGATTGACCCTGACAATGCATGATAAACGTGATCCTTTACGTTATATCTGCTTCATGCAATGAATCTGATAAAGGCTTAATAAAAGAAATCATACAATCATATAATCTATGATTGTAGTGAATTGGAGTAAGTGATCCAGGCTACTTCTTTCAGAACTGTCCCACTATAATTCTATTTCAAGTTATCTGAATATGAATTAAGTGACACCAAATGTATTTTGTCTTCAAAGTAAGTAACATTTGTTTACTGAACTCTACATGGTATTAAGGATGTAACAATTCTTCATGTAATTGCAGTAAATGCTTGGCATACTGAGCTTCTGAACTAAGAAAGAGACATATTAAGATTAGAGTGAGAGGGGCCTCTGCTGTTCCATGATTCCACACACTGGTACGTGGTATCAAGCAACATGAAGTTTTTTTCTTCTTATAATTATTTTTGAATAATTGCATCACTAACAAGTGATATCTCATTACAAAGGACTAGGGCTTTTCTTATCTGTTTCATGTGAATCCTTGGGTATGGCTTGCCTGAACATCTGTTGTTTTGTACCCTCATGAGAGGGAAAAAACCCCACGTCCAGTAACATTTTATATGTAGCATAAAAGGTCTGTTTAACTCATTTTTTTTTAAACAATACAGTGATTTGGTTAGGTGTTATTTAGCCTCTCTCTCAGAATAAAATGAACCCTTCTATTAACAAAAAGTCATCATAGGTTTGCAATTTTTCCCTTTCTACAGAACCATACAAGTAAGTGATTTTTCTTTTAGCTTTGGATGTAATTAAAGAAAACTAAAAATTCACTTTGGTGAACCTGAACTATTTTTCTTACTTCAAACATTTTTATGTTATTTTCAGGTGTAACTAATTTTTTCTTTAACTTACACTTGAAGTATTTTGTTATGACACAATTTCAACCACATATATTTTGTACTGATAGTAAATTTGATTTAAATTTGAAACAAAATCCTACTTTATAGCAAAATAGATTCAAGAAACAACGAAGTATTTAATTTAAATGAATATATTATTTTTCTAGATCTCATTCAAAATTCTGGCCCTAAGCTCTACGGGTTTTTTTTCTGATTACAGGTCTTTTCTGCATACTTTTCTGCATACTTTTTAGTCTTTAACTTGACAAAGGTAGTGTGCTAATATAGAGGCAATACCACTAGGATGTCTCCTACCTTTTCTTCATTTTCATCTGTGGGACAGAGGGGAAGTCTGTCGTCTGAAAGAGTAGACGTATTCTGGAGACTAAGAGTGGCTCTTTCAAACTAAGTGTTTGAAAATGATATATTGGGATGTTTGCTAAGAATGGGTTTGGTACATATTTCTAACGCTGAGGATAGTGTTTCATCATGAATCCTTTTTGGAGGGTTTATCTATGAAAATTTCATAATCTGTCTCTAAGGGGATTGTATATACAACTGCATTAATTCTTTGTTTGAGTATCTTATGACCATCCTAAATATGGGATCCCGCAGAAGTGTCCTGCCTAATCATGTGTTTACAAAGTTTATGTTTGTTTGCATACTGTATGGTTGCCAAAATGTCTGGATTCGGGACTGTAACTGCACAGCTGAGATGAGCTGTGCTATTTTCCATTCAGTAAAGATGGTCTATGGTTTGCTGTTCCTAGAAAAGTTTCTCTCAAGATCGTGTTTTAAAGGCTACTGTAAGATTTTCTCAAGAAAAATGAATAAAAACACTTCTCATTATAATGAAACAGTTTTCTCATTATAACATTTTCAAACCTTTGGAATTATCTTAAGAGCAACCTTGACTGCACGGCTTAAGTACCTACTAATTTCTTTGTTTATTTTGGATTTTTTTTATGATAGCTATATTCTTGGAAGGCATTTTCCATATTTAGTTACTTATATGTATCTCAAAACTAAGAACACGTATAGGAAAAAAAATCTGCAGATATAAAGTAAGCTTGATCTTACAGAAGTAAACTTTGATCTTTATTACACTAAAAGAATTTGGCATAACAAGGCATTGTCAGGGCATTGAGTAACATGATGATAAACGGAAATGAGAAATGAAGGGATGTATTTTGCTGTAGAGTTACACAGTTTTCAGCTCAGAGACAACAAGCTGACTTTCTTTGCCTTTATTTATCATACAATCCAAAAATATTAAAGCACCACATGATCTCCTCTCCTGATCTCAGCTTGCACTTCTATTTAAATTTAGCTGGCATTTATGCAACTTTCAAGTTACAGTGTAAACAATTCTAGGAAATCCCACCACATGATTCCGTAAGAAAATAAAAGCAATTTTCATGTATTAGAAATTACTTCAATTAACAGATTTTTTTCTTTCATCTCTGACATCACTGTGAATTCTGTTTACATGGCGAAAATAATTTCAGATAATATTTAGCAGACATACTTTCCTTCTATTTGTAAGCTCTTAGCTACACTGAATTGTGCATAGTAATTCTCTCACAAAATATTCATAAGATATCAAAATATTCATAAGATATCCTGAGCTGGAAGGCACGCACCGGATCGTCGAAGTCCAGCTCCTGGCCCTGCACAGGACAATCCCAAGAAGACACCATGTGCTTGAGAGCACTGTCCAAACACTTCTTGAACTCTGTCAGGCTTCATGGTGTGACCAGTTCCTTGGGGAGCTGTTCCAGTGCCCACCCTCCTTCTGGGTGAGGAGCGTTTTCCTGATACCCAACCTAACCCTCCCCTGACACAACTGCAGTCCATTCCCTCAGGTCCTGTCACTGGGCATCAGAAAGAAGAGATCGGTACTTGCTTGTAAATATCTTACTCGTGAGGAATGTCTGGACTGAGAAGACTCTCAGTCTCCTCCAGGCTGAATAAACCATCAGAAAGAAGAGATCGGTACTTGCTTGTAAATATCTTACTCGTGAGGAATGTCTGGACTGAGAAGACTCTCAGTCTCCTCCAGGCTGAATACACCAGGTGACGTCAGCCACACCTCATATCTTCACCATCTTTGTTGCCCTCCCTTGGATTGTCTTTAATAGCTCAATGTTCTTCTTATACTGTGGCACCCAAAACTGCCCCCGGCACTTGAGGTGAGGCTGCCCCAGTGCAGAGCAGAGCGGGACAATCCCCTTCCTTGCCCGGCTGGCGATGCTGTGCCTGATGCCCTCAGGACACGGCTGACTCTCCTGGCTCTCAGAGCACTGCTGACACATACTCCACTTTCCATTGACCAGGCTCCCCAGGTCCCTTTCCACAATGCTGGTCTCCAACCTCCATACATCCAGTCTGTCCGTACAGCCAGGGCTGCCCTATCCCAGGAGGGTAATAAAGCACTTGTATCTGTTAAACTTCATACAGCTGGTGTTGGCCCAGCCCTCTGATTTTTCTAGGTCTCTCTACAGGACCTATTATAATGTATGGTCTATATTATCTCTGTAGGGCCTATATTATAGAGCACAAATTTTTCGACATCCACCTGACACTGCCCATAAGTTCATCCAGTAACCAATGTCTTCAAGATCATGTTGCTGCAGGAGTTCTTACTGGTTCTCCAAATTACTATTTGCACCCTCTATTGTACTTGCTTACAGGTCTGTCACATTCTGTTCTTGTTCATACAGTTACGGTTAGTGGTTTAGAGGAGTTTCTACCAACACAAATGTAGGGAAATTATTTTAAATCACATACCTAAGAATCTTTTAACTGAAAGCTCATCCCTCCATTAGCATTCTGATCCAGTGAATCTGTAGCAGTTAGAGGAAGAATGCCACCCACTGAATTATCAATACCAGTTCTGTTCAAATCCCATGTTTTTCTTACAGATTCCTTAACTTAATACTGATAAAGCCCAGTACTAGATGGTTCTGATACTTGGGAAGACCACAAGCCAAAAAAGTATGATTTCACAATTCATATAATGGGCAACTGAGTTTTTAGGCTGTTGAAATGAAATATAAAAAATAAGCATTAATACATTTTGCAATACATTGCATTTGAAGAAGGATGCAGCAAGCAGACTTTTAGAAGTTTCATGAGATGAAAAATGCTGAGAATTAAAGTAGCATCAACAAAGATTTTTTTAAGTTTTGGAAAGGAGATACTGATGGATTGTAGACAACAATACTGTTAAATCTCTAAAACCTGAGGGAAGCATGGTTTATTTTGAAGTAGACCTGTAAACTGAGCAGGTTTGATCTTGAAACTACTGAAATAAAATAGTATGCAAAAATATGGGCCAGTGCCATTTTACCCCACATCATTTTGTGTTGCGGTGTCCCAGTCTTTTGCTTTCAAGAATGTGCATACCTCAGGTGACAATAAGGCCATGAGGAATCTTCTTATGGTGTTTTTTTCTGATGACAATCCCAGTTCTGTTATTCTGTTATGCCACCCAGCCTTATGCAATAGTCACATTACAGCCATCCACATTCATATGATTTTTAAAAGAACAGGTTATTACTTGTAAGGTCAGGCCAGCATTTTGGGTGTAACTGTAAATGACCTTTGCTATACTTGATAGTATTTTTTTATACAGCAATGACACTCAAAGGAAGAAACAGTGGAAATCAGTGCAGCTTTCAAATTAAGTAGATAATGGCATTAACATCTGCTGTGTAAAACAAAGAGAGCACAACTCCCAGTCTCATTTTTTTTTGAAATTAGGTCACATCATAGGAGAATGAAAACCCTCTTCTAAATGATACATCTGAATTTAACAGTACGTTTTCATATCCTATAGTCATTCAAGATAATTTAGAATAAGTAGAACTTTATTTGTCATTTAAGTATGCACATTAGCACTGAATACCACAAAGAAAGCTGTACTCACATTCCACTCCAGAGCAGAAATATTATCCCATAATTCATATGGAAATTTGTACCTGAAAAACAACGGCAAGAATCATTGAGTCCATACTGTTGTTTTGTGTGGCTATATTAGGTGTTAAAATAAATTTCCATTAGTGCATTTTTATTTTTTTATATACAGTTCAACAACAGTAAATTGCTGTAAATAATATAAAACATGGACACAAGCAATAATAAGAAAATACCTCCTTTTTGAACAAAACTGGCTTGCATTTCAAGGGTACTTAAAATAATCAGTCATCCAAATAAGATGTGCATGGTAGGGTACTGAGTCTCACAGGAGAGGGCAGTGATCTGTTAAGCCACATAGGATGATAAGTAAAAGAGAGGAAAATTGGCTGGCAACAGCTAACATATTGATACTGAGGAAATATTTCCTGGGCATGAACAGGAAGGGATGGAGGGCTATGGAACCTGCCTCCATCGTCATCCAGTGCAGCGGAGGCAGGGAGGGACCTCAGAGGGGGCAGCAGGACCATGTGCTGCTGCTGTGTTGTGGCTGGCAGATGCAAGCGCCCTTAATCTGCCTTGCTAGGTGAGCTCGTGATGACAGTCCAGCACCTTTCAAAGCTGCAATTACTCAATAATATGCTCAGATAATATTTTAATGACTTACAAAAACTTTTAGAAACAGCCTGGTCTGGAGGAACATCTATGGGCAGACAGCAAGAGTTGTCAGCCTTAAAAGTCATTTAATGTTAATTCATTTAAGTAACAAATATTCCCGTGGAATTTGTATTATTTCCTGTAAGGAGATGTGCAAAGAAAAATCACAACATGATTAAAACTGTTTTAGAATGTGAAGTTAATTCACATTTTGCCATTGATGCAAAACATTTTTCTCTCTGAATTCCCCACCTCTGAAGTGGTTTAAAAACAGCCGCTACTCACAGGGTTGTTGTGACTACAGATGGTTAAATTATTTCTCATGATTCGACAAAGCAGGCTTTGTTTATCTAGGGCAAGCCATTTGCAAACAGAGTTCGCACTTCACAAATACATTGTCTGCTCATAATTGTTTAATGAGCAACATCTACAAACAAAGACCAGTGGTGGGGTTGGCTGTGACTGATTTCCTCTGCTCAGGGTTTCCACTGGGTAGCTGGTCATTTTAGCCACACCATTCCATTCCTGCTCTTTTTAACAACTCAAGTTATCTAAGGAGAAATTGACACCCCTTAAGTAATGACAGTGAGACAGGTATGTTTTCCTATATGATTGATTTTTTTTTATTCAAAACTCATTGTATTTTTCAGTACCCTCTGAGAATAGAGTCTTGATGGAGATCACTGAGGGCCATCCCAAAAAACCAAAATACTCGACAGAAATATCAGGAAACAAGCAGGGAACAAGCCACAGGGAATTGCCACTTAGAATCTAAGTAGTGTTTTTGAGCCTGGTCTCGCAGTATTTCCTGAGCTCTCACTGCTACTGTGAGGATTAATAGAATATATAGAAGATGCATATTACCATTATCTTCTTAATATATCACATTGTTGGGGGTTTTTATACTTGATAATACTTGATTCTTTTCCTAAGCTTATTTGTCACAACATAAAGAAATGTTTTTTATGAATACTATTAGCATGGTCTTTTGGAGTCCCAGAAAAACAGTCAGCACTGCTGTTTATGATAACATATGATAACTCACAATATTTATTCAGAGTTCAGTTCCTACTACCACCATTTGCAGGCCAGTCTCTGTCTTTTGGCCTTAATCCCCTCCCTTGCCACTCTTCAATGTGAAAGGAAATGTTAGGAAAAGCAGAGAATGAATTAGAACTTTCAAACTTCCATCAAACAAAAAAACAACAACCAAAAAACCCCTTCATCCTTCTCTCGTTATGGTTTGTTGAATCTTCTTTTGTCTTGTTGTATAATAGGAATAATGTTCATGGCACTGGAGTATACACACAATAAATAGCTTCTGTGGTTATCAAACACCTCAGCTTCACTTCAGTATTTAATCACCCACAAAAGCCATTTCTTGCCTTGTATACTTCTCTGCCACAAACATTATCCTGTAGCTAACATACACCCTGGAGTGCCAGACCTTCATTTTGCACTCTGAAAACTGAATTGGAAGAATGCAAAACCCAACCCTCGTTTTTAAAATAACAGTTGAAAAGTTAAAAAGAGAGTAATAGTAATCAAAATCCCCACGCTCCCATTATGTAGGAGAGAGAAACGGCTGACTTAAATGGTCTCCCAAAATTACCTGCTGGAAGGATTCCAAGAAAAAACATAGTTATGATAGACATACACTAGCAAATTACGATAATAACTTGGTTCTGGGAGAAATTAACTTTTCTCCCATGTTAGAAATAACCCTGACAGAGCCAAAAATGCTCTTCATAACACAATTTTGAGAAGTTTCGAACAATAAATATAAATGGCTCTCTCAAGCTGCTTCGACAGACTCTACATGTTAATGACCTGAAAGGTATAAAGAAACATAATATAAAATTAATATTCCCCTAGTTCATCATCCCTGCCTTTTCCACATCCATTTCTTCACCATTCCTCAGGCTGCCTGTTTAAGCTGTTGACAGCACTGGAGGGCTCCTGAGATCCTCAAAACTGGTGAGCTTCTTTCATTCTTGGGCAGTTCCGTGTTAGCAAACTGTGTGCTCCTGGTCAGTCCAGCTGTACTCTTCATTTATCTCACCTATGTCTGATCAACAGTATTTGATCAAACTAAGTTGCCCCATTTGCTAGATGGATATTTGTGGCTTCTAAGTACTTAGAAATCAAAAAAGGAGAGATGAGAGAGAACTGAGCCTGTGGGAAAGCAAGAAAATGAATAAAACTTTTTCTATTAATGTCAGAGAAGAAATATTCTGGGAGAGTATTAAGGCAAAGAAAACGCTTCTGAAGAGAAAGAAGTAAAAAATGAGGGAAGGGTGGAAGGCAGAAAAAAGAGAATGGTAATGGAGCCTTTACAGAGAGAAAGTAATAAGGTAGTTGGTTGAGCAGAGAAATTAGCAAAAGGATCAGCAAAAGGAAGAGAGGTCATGCTATAAAAACAGAAATGACAAAAGAAGAAGGAAAAAGTAAACAAGTTCCACAGTCACTGGAAGTAGAACTGAAGTTTAGTAAGAACGGAAAGGCATTATAATACTGGAAAGAGGGACAAAGAACTGGAAATGAGTAAGAGAAGGTCAAAAGAGAAAGAAGGGATGAAAGAAAAAAGCTAGATAGAGGGAAGAACAAAGCAGCCAGTGTTTGGCTGATGGATGTATTTTTCAGTGCTTTGGCCACTGTAAAATTATAAAAGTGAAAATCCAGGGACTACTGTGTTGTACATTCTGTTGTATAAGCTAGAGTTGGATGAGAAGCACCATGTACATGAAAGCAGTGAGAGTTTGTACTGGAGCTTACCTCTTTTCCTATATCCTTTCGATTTACTCTGAATTTATTAACGTGATTTAAAGGGAAGAACTATAAAGTGAGCTGCAAGATGAATGGTGATGCAAGTGATGCACTGGTGCATGTTAGCGGCCTTCCCCTGATTCTCTAGAAAGAATTTAAATGGAATAGTTAGTGTCTTTTGCCTGCATGAGAAGGGAGGCTGCTCCAGGTCCAGAACATGGCACAGGGAGCACTTTAGAGGCAGACATTGTTTGAGCTGTTTCTCCTACAAAAGCAGAGGTTGTTGGAATGTTACTCAAATAAACTTTTCAATTTTCATTTCCAGTATCTGTGGTTTCAGGTTTGGTCTCAATATAAGGCTCACAGAGAAAGACTTGTTATAAGAAGGTTGTACATTTACTATGTTAGATAATACGATGCATTGCAGCTTTGCCAGTCTCTCTCCAGAAGACTAGAAGAGAGACAGGTAGTGTGAAGTCAGGAATATGTCAATTCGGATATACTATTGAAAGGTTAATTTTAATTAAAGATATCAGCCAGTGGAGAGAAGGATTTACACCAGGTAGTCACCCTGCCCCCTCTCCCACATAGCACATACCCAGCTACAGGAAACAAGGAAGGAAGTCATCTCAAGGGGGAAGTGAACAGAGAGATTTATTTTCTGCTGTGTTGAACTTTGCCATGTTAAAGCATCCTGCCATCTAATGGAGTTCCCAGCCCTGATTCAGTCAGTTCTCAGGGTGTCCCTATAGAGTGAATAGGAAGGGGTGGATATGAAGAATCACTGAAAACAGAATGATGACCTTTTTAAGGAGAGGGTTTTATTTATATTCATCTCATTCAAGTGTCTAAAAAATTACATTACAGAGTCATTTTCTTGCCTTTATCCATTCACTGGCCCAAATAAATACTGCATTATGTCACAGAGATTCACGTGATAGACAGAGGAGTTTCCATTGCAGGTCACCTCACAGCCAAGGGCATTCTCTGGGGAACCAAAAGATGTGATCTAAGGGCACAACAGGAAGGAAAGATTTAAAGCTGGACATTTCACAATCCAAATTAATAGAAAAACCACAGACTCCTCAGGTGAAAATGTAGATGCAGTCACTCTGCCATCCTCTTTTTCTGTGTTACCTAAGCCTGATAGGTCCAGTCCTACTGGTGGCATAGTTAGAGGAAGACTTACCTGTGATTAAGGCACAGACAGTGAGCCTAGGTGCTTTGGTCTCTCTGGATTTAGGAGTTTCTTGCTTTCTCAAGGTGTCAGGGAATTTGAGGTACCTACGGGATTAGACAAGGTGATACAATGTCATTAGATACCAGCCATATCTACCTATATGTTGGACTCAGGTGCCAAAGGAGGCATT
Source organism: Rhagologus leucostigma (assembly GCA_013397725.1). Lineage (NCBI taxonomy): Eukaryota > Metazoa > Chordata > Aves > Passeriformes > Rhagologus > Rhagologus leucostigma. Next base: position 2,197,980 of record VZTD01001651.1, read on the forward strand.
GTGATCTCCAAGTTTCCCTTGTAAACTGAGCCCGATGTTTCTGTCAGCATCCTTGTTCCTTTCAGAAATCTTCAATTTGATTGGGTTTTTTCTTTTGTATAACCTGCTTTACATTCTTTGTTGCTTCTATAAACTTATAAAATTACTCTATTTTATAGAAATGTAAATCGCTTAAGTCAACTAAAAATATTAGCTCTGTTTAATACACTCAGGATGAAACAGCTGTATAAGCTTTAACCCTTTATGCCAGTCTCTGTTTATTATCCTTACTTATTTAACTCACAAGCTGAAATAACTTCCTTGTCCTGAGCCATGCACTTCTGACCCAGCTTTAGTATCTTTCGTTTGGCATTCACACTGTTTTTTCAGCACATTTTAAGTAGGACTGGAAACATATCCTCTCATTTACCAGACACTCTGCTGATTTGAGTGACTTATAGCTTAGCCAAATTTCATTCTGTTTGGGATAAAATAATGTTATATGCCTTCTGTCTGACCTAGGCTGGATTCTTCGACAAAATTTCAGCAAGGGTAATTGAGTCCTGTATTTCTCATTCTGAAAAATATTAGTATCACTGCTGTGAATAATGTCACCCTTTCTTTGCACTGAGGCAAGGACTACAGCTTGGACTAAGTGACCTTTGTATCTAGCAACAAGCAAGACAAAGCCAGCCTGCATAAGGCCGCCTATTGTCTTCGTTTGATCTGCTGTTGAAAATCAGGCCACTTAAATGGTAATATATGCCAGTGTAGGTGGTCAAGATGGGGAAGCAGGCCAGCTAATCTTATTTTCTCCCATAGCCTTCTCTCCTGCCTGAGTCTTGCAGTCACCAGGATAGATGACTAGACTGATAGATGGCAAGACTGATGTAGAAATAAGTCTTCTTCCTACAAATGTGCAGCTGGTGTAAATTTGCTGATCCTAGGTCTGCAATGGAACGGTGCAAAACAATTCTTCTCTAACAAAATTTGTCCCAGTTCTTGCTGTGACATGTATGCACTGCTGCTCAGTGGGATGAAGCCTCCAGGGAGCATGGCAGGAAGGCCACAAGTGGCTATAGGCAACCTTTCATGTGATCAGCTGAAACGAGAGGAGTCAGGGACTTGAGCATAGTCCTCAGAATGAAAAAATGGCACCAACTGACTCATCAGACAAGGGGTAAGAAAGGTCAGATGTCTGTGTGCACAGTGGACGTGAAATGACACTAGATATTAGGAAGAAATTTTTACTGTGAGGACGGTGAGGCACTGGAACAGGTTGTCCAGAAAAGCTGTGGCTGCCCTGGAAGTATTCAAGGCCAGCTTGGATGGGATTTAGAGCAATCTGGCCTAGTAGGAGGTGTCCCCGGCCAAGGAGGTTAGGTTGGAACTAAGGTTAAGGTCCCTTCCAACCCAAACCATTCTATGATTCTACGATTTAGACAACAGAGAAAAGGGCTGGACTAAAGCAAAATGTATTGCATGAAGTGTCAGGAGTGAGTGATGCTGGACCACTACTTAAACCAGAATTTTCACAAGATTTCAGTGAGTATATTAATGTGCCGGTTTGGCCAAAATCTAGTAATATAGCCCCTGAGAGAAAAACCAGGTTGCAACCACCCTTCCCCCCCACAGGGTTCGGGGAAAAAGAAATTTTTCCTTGAAGGAAAGTGAAAGAGATAAAAACTATTTATTTTAACAAACACACAGGAAAAGGATAATGATGCTGAATAATGAATTAAAACCCCCGCTATAGAGAGAAACCTGGGAAGATTTCAGAGTCCTTCTGTAGGTGTGGTCTCTCTCCTCCTCAGAGCTGGTCGGTGAGAGCGTGGGCCCACCCCCGGGCCTAGGGGAGAAAATTCTCCTGATGTGTTCTGATGTTGTTGAAACAGTTCAGAAGAGAAGAAGGGTAAAAAACCAAAGTCCCAGGAAACAAAATTCAGCTCTCCGTCTCACACCAAGAGGGGGAAAAAAAAAACAGCTGGCTGAAGAGAAAGCAAGCAGGGTGCTCCCTTCGTGCCTTCCGCAGTCAGAAAAAACACTGAGGAGTATATCTCTGTGTCCTTGAGAAGCTGCTTTGGAAAGTTCATCTGGGTTTTTTTTTTCTCAAGCTCAGTTTAAAGGCACAGAAAAGGCACAATACTACTTTTTGGGCATAGAGCATGATAGGGGATACACATGATAGAGTCACCCCAAGACAATTAATTTCCTGGGTCCTGATTTCAGACTGGGACATTTGTCTTGTGGAAATGGTAAATCACTACATCTAACCAAAATAAAAGGGGCTTTTTAGGTGTGCAGGGATGCCACAGACTTTTCCCAAAGACTCAAAAAAATCAGATCCTAGGTATATCTGGTTGCTAATTAGAGCAAGCTTTCCATTTCCATCAAAATTTATTTCATCTTTAGCCTGTAAATAGTAACGGTGCCATAATTACCCACTATGAGACTTTTCGAGAAAAACAAATTGGTAGAGTGCCACGGCACTAATATTGTTCGGCTCGCTCGAGGACCACTAGTGCTGGGCCCCCACCCACGCGGGAGAGGGTGGCAGAGGCTGCTCACGGGTGCGCGGGAGGGTTGGTGAGGTTCCAGCCTGGACTCGCCTAACCCACCAATGGTCAAGGCGCACTGAGGAGGTAAGAACAAGGCGGAGGGAACTTCCACATTGAAAAGCAGGAGAAGTCACAAGAAGAAGTGGTGCCCAAAAGCCATTACCAGGGCTTGTTATAACCTTACCAAAGGGAGGGGAAAACATGGAATAACCAATAATACAGGGACATGGGTTTGCATCTTGGTGGGCAAAGGGTACAGACCAATGGAGGATAGCATGAGAGTGGAGAAATACTGTGGGCCAACGGGGGATCAGGTAACCCAGAGCATTCTGTGGGAAGAACCAAACACAGGCGGAAGAGGGGAAGATGGCAGTGGCCAATATGATATTGGTAGCCGTGGAACCGGCCATAACGCACCACAACAGTAGAGCGCTCAGATGCACTGCTGGCAGGGCAGGATTTGTAAGAGGCACTGCATGGCATGCACTTGCAGGTGTTGTATCTCCATCTTATGCCACTGCAGCAGTTGCATGGCTCTCCCCACTGCTGTTACAGCTACCAATGAGTGCCCGAGAGGAACCCAAAAATAACTGACTGCCTTTGGGGAAGGTATGAAAAGCGTGCTGTAAATACAGTCTTACAGCATACACTGAGCAATGAGGCCACAACAAATACAGAACAAAAGCTCATGAAGTGGGAGTTGTCCATCAGGTGTGATGGATGAGGAAGGGCTTTGTGCACAGCTAGATGTTAGCCATGCAGTTAAGGGCTGTACTAGAATGAATGCAAGAAATGAGCCAGATCAATGATGCCCAAGCAATATTTTCTAGCATTTGAGCAGCTGATTCTGAAAACCTTAATGAAGTTCTTCAAAGCCTTTCTTTGTGTGTATGTGCATGTATTTGTGAAATTAAGTACTTCACTCGGTCATTTTTATAAGCTACTTTTGTTCCTTACTTTTTGCATATATTCATTATTCTTCATTTTTATTTAAAATTAAATGAAAAAGTATTCTGATATCAATGATAATGGTACTTTATTAAAGACTATTTTCTAAAGATGACACCTGATATTTATAGTGTCTGCATTCATTGTGGTGGCATCATAATACTGTAATTATTTGATATAATAAAAGGTATTATTTCTGTGTGTAAATCTCACCCCAATCCAAGTAACCAATTTGGCTCATTGATTCTTCCTACCAGGAGTATCCATCCACCAATGATTTCCTGTAAATCTAAACCATGATAATAAGGAGAACAGGCCATGTTCATCATTTGTTACCTTCATCAAAGGCAATGTATCAAGGATACATTTGACCTTATTATCTTTAACTCAGTGTTAAATTTATAATAACATTCATGAAGACATTTAAGTCCTACACATGACACCAGACCCAGATTAAAACCATTAGTGAACAAAATCAACATATTATTATTTTAGGAGTTCAGACTGTTGCAGAAAGCTTACAAAACCAGCCTAGAATTAGATGAGAAATTTTTAAAATGCAAAGAACAAACGTGAGTGTTCATGTAAACAAAGCATTGCAGTAAAGCTAAAATGTGGTAGATGCAACTACCAAAATGCTTTCTTGAGTAAGACAGATAAGCAAGATTTGGTGTTACTGTTTATTGGGATTGTGTTGATTAATACAAGAGGGGTTTTGGAAAAACCATGTAAGAGATAATATATTTAAACAGGAAACAGATGGCCCTTAACTGGGCATGCAGGTGAGGAAACAGTGGCTTCCTAATTTCACTGAGCCAGCAAAACAAGAAGAAACGTAATGCCTTCTTTGTTCCCTTCAGTCCAGTATACCCTGGATTAGATATTACTTTTTAGCTTTTTAAAATGTATTTTAATTTTTTTACAGACACTCATAACAAGATTACGCTCTGGACATGGGCTCATTTCTGATGAGTAGCCCTCCTAATCATGTATTTTCAGAGACGCAAACCATTCCTGCTGAATTACACATATGGTTGTACTACAGCAAACAACAGAAATCTGTGCAAAGTCAACTATTTGCAAAGCATGACGGGCCTGGAAGAAACCACAATAATTTATAGAATGCATTAAAACTGGATTGCAAGGAAATTTATGATAGGCAGACGCACAATAATGAAAAAAACACAAAGATTAATTAACATAAAAATTCTAGCTGTCATATTTCTCTAAGTAGAAATAATTACGAGGCAATTTTATTTCACTGAATGAACCTCCAAATGGGCACACAGTAAAGTCAACATGAAAATGAAAGTCACCTTTAGACTAGCAAAAAAACAGGTCACAAAGTATCTGGGTGGGCTGGTAGTAATGCAATTTCTTTGTTAAATGCAACTGCACTGGAAACAGTATGAAGTTAACGACATAAGAAAATGTAAAGGATTTTTTAAAATCTATTTTCCTTGCTATTTTGAAAATATATGAAAAAATAAAAAGCAGCCTTAAAAATAAATGCATGAAGAAAGGAGAGGAAAACAGATTTTTTTTTCTTTTTAATGACAGAGGAAGATTCTGTATGAAAAGTGTTATAATCCTGATCAGTTTATAAATACATATATATTTATGTAACAATATATAAGCATATATATATATTTACTCCACACGAATATACAAATATCAAACACAAAAAGCCATATCTTAGGTACAAAATGGAATGACACCAAGTTTCAGTGTCAAAGAAGAATTTTCCCCAGAATTCTGAGTTTAGTCTCCTTAAAATTGCTCTGAATCAGGAGGTCCTCACTGAAGTCAGTAAAATCCCATCTTTGACACTGGGTAAGGGGAAAGATGAATATATTCTTTCAGCTGACCTGGAAAACAAAATCTGAATATCGTTTTTTAAGTCACTTTGCATCTGCTACCTGTGACTACTGGTGTTGTATCAGATATGGCTGATGACACTGAAGTGGGAAGTGGAATGTTTTATAGAGAAAATGTCTCTGACAGAGCACTGGGTAGGTTGACCTGTATGCCCTGCTTTCATCCTCTCTAATTAAGCTGGAGCAGATACATTCCTTGTTGAAATTGATAGCTGGTGGCAGATCCAAATGAATTTTCACATATTTCTGATGATGTACAATACAGTCTTGTTGTTTATGCAGCATCATGCTGTATGCCAACATGATGCACCATACCATGTGAGACTGGCAAACTTACAAAGGAGAGCAAGAACAATTTTAATAGCTTTCTTTCAGATTGGATTGTAGGTATCTGATCTAAATGTTAGGTGATTTCTCTTGAAGTACATATGAGTAAAGGTTGATGATTTAAATGTCTCCAAATACTTTTAATCTTCAGATATTTTAGTGCCAAGTTCTTTTTAGTAAATATAATGGATTTCAATGTTGAGAGCAATGAAGAAGGTGGGGTTTTCATATACATGCAGCTCCAAGCTTCTTTAATGCCCTTTGAAATGTAGTGGAACAAAGATACTTTCTTCTTTGATTTAGCCAAATGGAAGTGAGGGTTTATTTACATTTACACTCATTTAAGGATATATTTCTTCCTCTGCAATGTATCTATAATATTATAGTTAGGAAATACAAATGGATTTTATCTACTGTTCAAAATCTATTTTTCAACTCATTACATTAACTGTCTCATCAATTCTTAGCTAACTTTTTATACATAAATATTTTGATTGGATTCCAGTTCCCAAAATTTTCACCTATAATTTTTCTCTTCTATTTATATTTTTATATTTCTGACCTTTTTCCTTTACGTAAATTTGATTAAAATGCTAATACTTCTAATAAATTAAGAGAAGGATTGTGGTCTTGTGGCTAGACCACAAGGCCAAAAAGAGAAGTGTGTATGAAATAAGCCCCTGGTTTTGCAACTTATGGCCCTTACATATCTATTCCGTTAGCATAGTTTCCCTGTCCTATCATGAACCTCCAGCTTCCTTCTTCTGGCTTCTTATCCTGTAAGTTGCACTTTCTTGGACTTCATTAATGTCACTTAAATGTTTGCATGGATCATCTCATATTTCTTCTCTGCATTTTGGACTGCAAATCAGGAGTCAAAGGTATTTACTCTTCTGTCCCAATTGGATTCTTCAAGTTTTCCAGTCTTTCAGACTAGTGTGTTACTATCTGCTTCACAGAACTGTTGTGATATTTCAATAATTCATTTTTGTTATTAAAGCATATATGGGAGCAATGATGATGCCCCCCTCATTTGTGTGCATCTGAAGACTGCATCTTCAAACAACAGATCTGCACAAAAGGATCTCTGACATCTTGTATGACATTAAAGCAGCCAGGCACCAATCTCTGTGTAAAGTGCCACATTTTCAAAATCACCTTACCAATCAGCAGTTCCTAAAATTTGGCCTCAGTTACATGAACTGAGCTCTTTGAAGGACCGTCCTGATTTGTATTGAGTGTGCACATTAATCAAACATGGAGAGTGTGGCATGCTGACAATACTTTGTTCTGTAATAACGTATCTGTGCTGATAATGCCTGAATTTGTTTTGCTCTGAACCAGCTGTGAACTCACACTGATGAGTGTGAAGTAGTTACGAGATTATGCCAAATCAGAAGAGCCTTTATTTTATACCCACTTTCAACCAGTGATGAACCTATGCAAGGAATAAAAATATGTGTGCTCTAACTAGTCTAAATCTTGCATATGGTTACATGTCTGTGTACTTTTTTGTAGAAGGATGAAGTATGGTGGGACGCTGTGCAGGTCTGTGCTACCACTGCTCAATGCAGGGCTCAGCAACTGAGCAGCTGAACAAAGCCAGCCTGTTCTGAAAGAGAAGAAGCAGTGGTTACTTAAAATGAAAAAGATAAATATCATGCATAGGTTCCTCAGGGCAAGCTCAGGGTAGGGTGAAACAGCCATGTAAGTTGTAGTAAATAAAGGAAATGCCATTTTTAAGTCTTATAAATACATTATTAACTTCAGTAATAAATAAAATGTGCTGTACTATCTGCAGTGGTTAAATGCATTGAGACTATTATTTTTGGTGACTAGTTGTAAAGGTTCTGGTGCATTGCTGAAATAACAGCTGAAATAGCTAAAAAGAGAGAGTCTGGGTAGTGATGAGTCTTTTCCTTCTCCAGGCTTCCTTTCACTTCCTATTGTTCAGCAATTTTTATAGACCTTGTAAAAACTGGAATTCTCTATCCTACTAATGAGACATTAACACGCAAAATGGGGTGATACAAAATGCAATATTTTTATGAAATGAGCTATATTCTTGTAATCCTCACAGCAGCAATATTCCTTGATCATATCCACTCCATGATTTTACCTTGCCTGACATTGGATTTGTGATGTAGTAAAATTAATGCTTTAAGACAATAATTTAGCAAAAACTGTCCAAGAATGTGCAAATCAACTAAAACTGAAATATTAATCTTCTTTTGTGTTGTGTGTTATTTTACTATATATATATAAACCCTTGTTCTGGTTATTTGTTTTCAAAATATGATTCTGGGCTTTAATGTCACAAATAAGGGAAGATCATGAACGTTGACAAAAATATATCCAAGTATACTCAGAAGAATTAAGAGGGAAAGAAAAAAATTAAAACTTGATAGTGATTTTTAAATTGCAATGAGCAATTCTAGAAACACTGAAAATGGAAGCAGGAGCGGTACATGCAGTATTTGAACGTTCCATCTTTGTGACTGTGCCATCAAAGTCCAATACAAACACAGTATGCTGTACCTAGAGAATCACTTGGTGCAAAAACACTACATATTTTACAATCTAGATGTTCAGTTATGATGAATGTCAACAAAAGCAGCCACAAGAATGACCCTCCTGACTGCACTTCAAAATCTTGCCAAGAAATGTATTCCCTATACTGTCATAAACAATCTATTCGCCTTCATTGTCTACTGATAAACATTTCTTATCCATTCTTTTGAAGCACATAATATTGACATACTCTGAGATAACAATAGGTAGTCTAAAATCAAATCCATTTGGGTTAACTCTTATGTTCAATGTCTACTTTCCTAATAAATAAAGTGATTTTTAATTGTCATAAGCAGTCATCAAATGCTGTGAAGTGCTTTGGGTGTTTCAACTTCAGAAGCACAACCGTGTCTTAGCAGCATTATCATTTTCCAGTTGTGACACAGATTTCTTGTGCAGAGGTGATACTACTAAATTGGCAGCATAGTCTGAAAAAATCACCAAAAACCACGAATACTGTTTCATCAAGAAGCAGTCATGAAGTGGCTTTTTGTTCTTTAGTTGAACTGGTAGAATTTGAGTCAGAGCATCCTGCCAGTTATCAGTAAACAAATGATCCATAGTCTCTAAGAGCCCTGCATCTCTAAACATATTATTTGTCAATCAGTTTGCCTACTTTGTATTAACAGCTATACTGGCCATGTTTACAATGTCAGGAATGTTTACTGAATTAAGCATAGTTGTCATACAGATAATAGTATTAAACCACTGGTATTAATATTGACTCACTACAGTTCCCAACCATGCTTTTAATGCATGGTATCTTACCACAGATAAATAGAACATGTTAAAAAGTTACTATAAATGTGGATTAATCATATTGTGCTATATTTAACTGATGTCTAAGTCAAATGAGTGTTTCAGAAGAAAAAAGAAAGAGGTTCCACATACATTGATGTTTCATCTCAGATTAGTGATGCATCAACAGTCATGAAACACTTTCTAAATAAAATTTCAAGGCTTTTTTTATGCTTTCCGTTGAAGGTTTTCTGAACATGTATCACATCTTGTCCAATCCATGAGAGCTAACTTTTACCACATCCCTTTTACAGCTTGAAAGAGTTAAAAAACTGGCACATATATATTAGTCATAATTATAAAGGCAATTGGGTAAGCCAGGCACTGGGGCTCTGTGTCCATACTAGACTACTGTCACTAACTCTGATAATACACAGAAATACAGGTATGTTTGTGACAATTATAATACACAGAAATGCAGATATGTTTAGAACAACTTCCAAGGAGGTAGGAATAATAGCATTGAGATTCATATTTTTTCCAGACTCAGAGAAAGAAAGAAGTGATGAGAGAAACAAACACAAATTCAGTTTTGCTTTTCTTCACCTTGTAAATTAGAAAGGCTTATTTCTAAAAACATCAATTTTTCCAATACTTTGTACAATATTCATTCTAAGATACTGCATTGCTGAGACATCTCTCTAAGTCACAATAGCTGAATTATGCAGTGTATTCCCAAATAAATACTCAGAGCCCCCAGCACCTGCTGCTTGAAGTCTGTGAGGAAATGCATTTGTGAGTAAGGTAAAAATCTCTTACAAAAACTGGCAGTATCACCCAAGAATCTTCAAGATGTAGGGAAAAGTGTGTCATTTTCTCACCAATAATCTGCACTTTTATCTTACATGAAACAATTTTTCACAAAAAAGTCTGCACTCCTTGCATTTGATAAAGAAGAAGAATTAGAAATAGGTCCAATTTCCTTTTGAAAAGCATGCTTCTTCTGCTTTTGATTGGCCTTTTCTGTACCCTCTATACAAGAAGACAGATAATAAATATAATGATTTGTATTGAAAAGAAAACTGTAAGGATAATGGCCCAAACAGTGTAGGTTTTTTTATAATGTTACCATAGTAAATAATAGCAGCATAGTTCATACTGTTATAGTCATGGCTGCATCCATGTTTCCATTATAAATCCTGTTTTTCACAAATTTATAATTTCATTTTAATAAATTTTCCCTTGGATGAACTGTAATGTAGAAGGTTTCAACAAGGAATGCTTTGTCTTTAATTAAAAATATAATAATTTTTTGGCTAGTCTCAAGCCATCTGTTAATCAAAAAGAACAATTTACTTGTTTATAACAATTTTTTGCACTATCTAACAGAAAAAAACCCCAACTTCAAATGAAGTAATGAAGCAAGGCAATTGATTAACCTATAGCAAACTGTCTACAGTCTTGATTGTGAAACAAGTTTTTTTTTCTCGTCTCCTGAATGTACTTTTTGACTACACATACTAATACCTCCTCCAAGCCCCTATTCCGCAGTTAAGCATATGCTTAAACTCCCTCTTCAATAGGAATGCTTTCCAGAGCTCAGGCCCTAGAAATATATACATATTTAATTAGACGGTAGTGCTTGAAGATAATTCAATCCTCTCCAAGCAGCATATGGTTTTACTGACTTTTGCATGTCTAACAGCAGTGTATTTTTGCGTCTGTGTATTAATGATCAAATATTGTTTTCTTCCCTCCACACTAGTCCTGTATCTTGATGGGCATGTTTTCTAATCAAGGAAAGGTGAAGGTACACCTGAATACCTGCTTAATCCTACAATGCCTCTGCAGACAGCACTCACTAATTTCACTAAGTATTTTACATTGCATGGCCCAAGCAAAATGATACCTTGCTTACCATGTATTCATTTGATTGTTCTGTGTCATAGCTCTGGAATTACTTAAAAGCAGAGACGTGTGTTAATAGGGAATATTATTCATTAAACATAATAGGAATGGATCTATTTTACTGCCTATTAATTTACTATAGTGTTTCACAGTACTATGCCAATTTATTTTACTTTACATGGTTAGATATTAGTGACATAATTTACTAGTGACATAATTTACCACTCTAAATATAAATATAAAAATAATATTTCATCACTGGATAACAATATATAAATATCAGAGGTGCAGGGAGGTGCAACATTTTAAGCAGCCGTGCTTAGGAAATTTGGAAAAGACATCTGGAAAAGATCTCCTGTAAACAAGTCAAAAACCAAACCTGGGCAAGCACCAAAGCATCAAAGGCCCCCAGCAAGAGCCACCGATTATTACTCTGAAACAACCCTTCTAGTTTCTCCTTTTTAGAAAGGGAAATACCTGCTGTGCTACCCAAAGACTCTCCACAGTCGCTGAGACCATCACGGTCTCATTAAAATGAGGGTGGGATAATCCTGTTGAGGGGAGGTGGGATAACTCTGCTGTCGTGTGCAGGGGAACCAGAACTGTGCTAAGACTTCTCAAGTGGTCCACGGTTCATGAGGAATCTCTCTGTGAACATACCTGACATTCAGGGTGCTGGATGAATTCTGGTCTAAAAAAAGGATTCAGCATTTATTCTTACACCCTGAACACCAAACTCATTCTTGGCCTTCATCCCGCACTAGAGCATCTGCACTTACTCATATTCAGTGGAGCTGCTGCCTTCCCACCGCTCAAGGATGTTCCACGCCAAAAAAAGATGGTTTATGCCAGCTTCTGGTGTCTGTAGCTGGGGACTCAGAGTGAGTGAAAGGGACAATGCAAAGCTATGGGGCAGCAATATGGGGGCATCTCTAGGCCGTGGGACTCCCCTCACATAGTCACATTCCTCGTGTCATACTTTTCCTCCCTGCTTGCTCTAATGTGTGGTCCCATGTACTGGGAATCTAGTAACTAAAGAGAGCACCGTGCTAGGGACATTAAAGCTAAAAGGAGAATACTAACGAAACATAAGAGCCTCCATATTACCACTTGCCTGCACGATAAACAGCTCTACAAATGTTAATTTCTGCAATGTTACTAGAAGTACAAACAGTACATATTGCTTCAATGCTGCTGCACATGGCTTGTGCATTTAGGGGGAATGTGTTTAGTTTTTCTATTTATTTACTAGGAACACAAATTTTAACAACATGAAATATTTTGCTTGTATGATATGAACACCAATAGTTTAACATAAACTATGGAAGGAATCCAGGCTGTGTTGACATATTTTATGAATGTTATGGGATGCCAGATTGGAGGTGTACATCTGTGTGGGTTGGCCAGTCATCCCACTGCCGTCTGTGTATCTGTATGCTTAAATGAATTAGCTATTATAAAAACACTGCATAAACAAGTTTAATGCTGTACACTTTCCTTTTGCTGATCTAAATGTATCTGAATTGCGGCAAAGCAAGCTAACAATGATATTCAATTACTCTTTCACTACTCTCATGCAAAAAGTTGGAAAGCTGTGTCCCTCAAACCATTTCATCTCCAACACTGAGGACCCCACTCTCTCCCTTTGACTCCATCTCCCTCCGTGTCATTGGCAGCAATCTTCTTGCAGCCCCTCATGGAGGGAAGTACCACCGCATAATTCTGCAGTCAAAATCATTACCCAGTGACTGCCATCCACAAGGTCATTCAAGGTCGCTGAAATCCCTTCCAACCAGCTCAGCCTGGAGCAATGACTGCCAGAAAGCAGCACCAGATTGCCCTGCTACCAGTGCCAGGATACCAATATAGAAGTCAGGAGCTGTGAGATACCTTAGGGATTCCTCATACCTGAGGCCATCATGCTGGTTATAAAGTCAGACATAGGAATTGCTAAGAAATCACAAAGAAATCTTTTTTCTCCTGTGTATCCGAAAATGCTGCAACTCTTTGTTGCTACTTTTTATTTGCCTAGCACATAGCAACAAAGGCTTTGAGTCCAATTATTGTAACATTTACATTTGCCAGAAAATAAACATAGGAACCATAGTGCTCAACAAACTTGGTAAGAAGTGGGATACTCAGCACTGAGACAAATCACAGGGGAACAGGAAAATCAAGCAGTTTCTGTCTTACTGTGTGAATAAACATTCATAAACTTGACTTTATGCATCTTGTTCTGAATATGGTGGTCAAATGGAATAAAAAATGGATTAGAAGAAAAGTTTCTGTGTTTACTTAGAGAATCTGATCTTTGAGTCAAATTAGAAAAAATAAAACATTTTGAACTTTTTTTCAGCTAACAGTTTGTAGGCTAATTTTGAATTTGAATTCGTTCCAAGCATGATAGCTTAGATTTGCCCCAGATGGACTTTCAGCTCTGTTCAAATCGCTTGACAGCACCATAACAGCCATTTGCAACTAAGTCTGCAGAAATGGGCTGGCACTTGCAGCCTACTAGTGTTGCTGATCTTTTTGTATGGGAAAAGCACCCATAAATCACAGTGCATTAAAAAAGCATTCGCATCTCAAGCAAACATCATGGAGAATCCATTGTCCTGTAGATAAGTATACAAATAAGTGCAAAGCATCACTTAAATTTTATATAAGGCACATATTTTTTTGGAAGGCAACCAATGCAGTTTCACATGCTGTACTTTTTCTAATCTGACTGACTCACAGTCTTGTGATAGTGAGATAAGCTAGGTAGGCAAATTTTTACAGAGTTGCAATTACTGAAATTGTCATTACGCTGCTCACTGTAAAATAAATATAGATAGAAGTGAAATTATGCACAGGCTAGAAGTAGAAAGTGTTTTGCTTCTGTTTGCTAAATTAATCTCTTCCTAAATGGCTGCAGGCCAGGTAGGTTAGCATTTGTGGTTTCAAAGGTTTTCAGCGCTTGCAATGAGCCATGAAATTACTGCATGCTGCTGAAAATGGCAGCTGATGAAAGGAAAAGAGCGAATCCCAAAGGCAGAAAGACAGGAGGAAGCAAAATTACAGGCAGAAAGTCTGATTTTTGATGTTGCTCATTGTGAAATGTACACCCAAACTTTTAATAAAACATAAAACATTAATAAACCTGCTAACAATTCCTTACAATTTCTTTTGAAGTCTCAGTATAATTTCTGAATACTTATTAAAACAGGCAATGATTCAATGGTGGCTGAGCAGTTTCTGTCTGCTGGATATGGTATATTGGTATACTAGTGACTTTTGAAATTAGATTTTTATTGATGTTTTTTAATTGAATTATCCAAAGGATTGATGTTTTCTGTTAATAATGTGACCCTAAACTCTTGAATTGTTGATCAAGTTTAACTAGTATTAAATTAGATATTCAGTGGCAAAACACAGCATATGATCAATGCTGCTTCATCATTCCAAATCCTCTCAACTTGGTTGAGAAAATAAATGTGGCTTCAGCTAATCATATTGCTAAGAGTTAGTTTATGATATTACATGTATATGCCACAAGAATGACAGCGTTACTTCTGGGGAGGGATGAAACAATGATTTTAAGCACTAAGAAAAAGAGGATACTAGAAGAGGAATAATCATGCACAGCAGTAGCTGGGATACTTTAGTTTAGTACCATTTTAGTTTTAAAGAAACATGCAAATGACAAGTCCTTTGGGTCAGTATCACGTGATCAATTCTTTGGCTGCATTATCTACTACTTTCAAAGACTCACAGTGCGGTAGGATCATTTGTAATTTCTTTGTAATTATTAAAACACAGTTTTTGATAGAAGAAGCTTGTTGACAAAAATTAACCAAAACAATTTTCAAGGACATAACATTAAGAAATCGTGTTTCTATTAAAAAAATACTGAACAGATTAATGAATTGTCCTAGAATATGGTTATATTCTCAAGGGCTCTGTGCAGGCAGATAACTTGCTTACTGCAATCAACCCCAATGTACTTTGGGGCACTTCCTTGCAGAAATAAGCCTGCATCTAATATCTTTGGGGACTGAAAAAACTTATACCTTTCTGATATGATTAGTTGTGTAAAGCAGTGTCTGTTTTTGTGGCCCTTTAAATAGACAGATTTGAATCACGCAAGGCAAGCAGGCAAGATCTGAATTCACTACTATGTCTACAAGACATAGAAATTAAGGTCACATTCTAAAATTTCATTGATATAGATGAGTGGCTTTAAAGGTTTCTTTACCTTAACATAGTACTTCTGACCTGAATTGTCTCCAAAACTTTTTATAAGTGTTCTGCAAGACACTGAAATTGTCTACAGTTAAAGATGGCCACTGGGAGTGCAGTATAGGATGTGGAGTGGGGAGAAGGTGTTTTGGCAAAGGGACCTGGTCAAAGAAACTTCTGGAGTGTCACAGGCTTCTTGGGGTCTGTCGGCTTTTAAGGTATCACCCACCTAAGAAAGAAGCACACAGAAAATTGCGTCGAGGCAATTACACTGTAATTTGAACGGAGACTTAGAAAAATCATAGCCTGCCTGAACCGTTTCCCCGCTGTATCCCACACAGCAGAGCTGCCGTGGCCAAATATCTTCCAAACTGAAGAACACTGTGGGCAGGTAAAACTGCAGGAGGAATGTCACGGATAAGAAGAAAGCAACTGCTAAATTGGAATCACAAGCATGTACATACACACAAATTGGGATTTTGCTTGCGTAAGTTCAGTATGTGGTAATGCATGTGCAAAATGTCACGCCCTTATCCATTCAGTTGCTCATTCATACCACACTAATCAGTCTCAGCACCTAATTTTGAAGACTATAAATATTTTATTATCCACACAAAAATCAGAGGTGGTAACTGAGCTCAAGTTGTGCCCTGAGGAAAATAAAGCAAATTGTGCTACGTAACAAAAGATGGATATACAAAACCATTGCATGGACATAATTCATATTCATATCGAGGAGTCCTATATTAGATCTAGAGTAATCACATTACTCATTATATACTGTATGCTATAGAAATAGAAGGTGTGTACTACATACATATACTGTAACATAAGAAGCATTTTAAATTATGTTTTTATTAAAACCTGAAACATAGAAGATGCTAACCTCTCAATGTGATAGGAAGAATTTAATGCTGCACTACAGAAAAAGATAGCACAGCACATGTCCAACATTTAAAACCAAATTGGGTATACTCAATCTATGTTCTCCCTCACCAGACTGAAGGAATCTTATAATCCTGTAACAGAAGACAAACATGTCAGCATATACCAAGTCACACATGCACAAAGAATAGCACTGAGCTGTGTGCAAAAACACCGTAATTTTGAAGCTGTCTTAAAAACCCAGAGATATTTCTGATTTTTTAAATCTTAATAGTCAAGCCACTTTAAACTCAAGGAAAGAAAGAAAGAAAGAAAGAAAGAAAAAAAGAAAGAAAGAAAGAAAGAAAGAAAGAAAGAAAGAAAGAAAGAAAGAAAGAAAGAAAGAAAGAAAGAAAGAAAGAAAGAAAGAAAGAAAGAAAGAAAGAAAGAAAGAAGGAATAAAAGTCTATTTAAAAATACATGAGAAAAAATTAGTTGAGAGTAAAAGAATACTCATGAGTTTTGGGCTGAATTCTGCTGAAGTCCCATTTAAAGAATAAAAACACTGTTAGAAATGAAGATACAGAAATCTACAGCTGAGGCAAACTAAACGCTGGCAATGTCACTCTTTCTTCCTAGTCATGTAGAAGAGAATTTTTGGGTAGATGCTCCATAAGGAAACAATGCTATGTGTGATAAGCAAAGATACAGAGGTATGCATTATTTGATGGATTATTCTGTAATTAATGCATGAGGAATACCTGAGTGAATTTGGGCAGAGAAATAAATTAATTCCATATGTAGAGTGCTGCACAGAGTGGAAATATAATGTAGGCAGGGCTTGTAGAGGAAGTTACAATTTACATGCAGTTTCTGTGAGGAAGAAAAGAGGCAGAAGGAAAGAAGGCACCTAAATCACTCAGTAGGCTATGCACTGTCTCCCTGAATCAAGAAAAAAAGAGTTCTAGCTCCCAAAACTGCCAGTGTTTCCTACTGAGACAGCATTAGGTGAAGTCGGTTACTTCATCAGATTAAGCGTGAGTTAAAATTGTGTGTGAGTATATGTTGCATGTGTGAGCTGAACAGTATCACTTTAAGTGTTTTCCTACTGAAGATTTAAGTCTAATGCTATACATTCTTTACTACCACCAAGTAAAGAATTAAATATAATGATTACACCATGGACATACCCACTGTGCAAAAGTAAACAGGTCTATACTGCTGTGAATCAAAGCAGTCTGCAATTCTGCCAAAACGATAGGAAGCATTTTCCAACTAGATTGCCACTTTTCTTTGTGGTACTGTAGGCTCACACGCTCCCTCAGCAGGATTCATTTTGAAGATGGAGAGGTTTGACTAAGTGATTTGATTAAAAGTGATTAAAATCAAAGGTATTTCTTCCTCTGTAGCAGGTGGAGTTTCATAGCAAATGGCTTCATAGAAACATGGGTTTGTTTCAATTCATTTGACCTCCTCTCTCTCATGCACTGGATTAGAAATGAAAACGAATCTCAAAACAAATCTCTAAAGAACTGCCATGACCTGTACAGTTTCACCTCACAGCATGCCCAAGGAAGCTCAAAGATCTCAATTTTGCCCTTCCTTAGCTGTCTTTGAAAACTGATTGTTTACTGTGGGAAGCAGATTTTATTTATTCCCTGTAGGATTCAACCATCTTTCTTCATCTATTGTTCCTGACACAACTCAGTTCAATTTGTTTAATTGCAGATATTTTGCAGCAGAAATTGCAATTAAAAGTAGGAACCTTAAGTGATATGATACAGCTTTTCCCAATACAAATTTAAAAAGTTCCGAAGTTTTTGGAATCGCTGAATTTGAAGCTGAACCACATGTTTTAATCTTGCACAAGATTGATAATATGTGCCCAGATGACATCTTCATCTACCTATGTATGTGAATATTCTTAAAACTAAGGTATTATAGGCTTGGTGCAACTATTATTGAAACACTGAACCTCAAAAAATTGCAAGGAGTTTGATTAAGGGCCACAGGAATGACTGATAACATAGATCTCACCTGGTAGAGAGATACAAAGCTTTATTTCTTTAGCTTGTCAAGGAGAAAGAAACGAAGCAACTTGATCAGAGCCTATAAGAGAGTGCTGAGGCAGAAGGTCTCTGCTTGCAGAGGACTCTTTCTACCTTCAAAGACTGAACAAAATTCAGTATATGGCAGGTAAAGCCAGAAAAAATCCAAGTAGAAATGGCATAATGTTCTAAACACTGGAAATAATTAACTACAAGAAGTTTTTACCTAAGGAGGTGATAGACATCACCGAAACTGCTACACCTGACGTCTTTCTAAAGGCTATGCTTCATCACAAAAGCGTTGGAAACAGTGAAGTTATAGCTTCTATTTTATGAAGAAAGTCAAGTTAAATTATCATTTTGTGTCTTCTAGTTAAAAAAAAAAAAAGCAGATCTACAGGCAAACAAAAGAACAGGTGGCAGTTATAAGAACAGACAAATCAGAGAAAAAATTAGGCAAGCCAAGCCAAACCATTGTGAATTTCTCTAGCTGATTATTCCGGCCACATGTTCTCTTTTCAAAATTTGCCAAATCATTTGTGCTCACACAGGAGCTCATCATACTCCAATACATCACATTTTTCCACTCATAAAGTAGTGGCCTTTTGAACTGTTAAAGTGATATTTAGTCAACAGAAACAGAAAAGACAGAAGTACCTCCCCAGTAGAGAAGTGCATCAGGCTACAAAACGGGCCAGAGCCCTCTGTTTCTGAAAGCGGCAGCACACCAGGGAGTGAGATAACCAAGGCACATCCAGCTCCAGCCCAAAGAGCCAATGCCTGCTTCCTGATGTGCCGGATGAAGCCAGACCTCAGCACAAGTCACAAGCAAAACTTCAGCTCACATCTCCACATTCCTTGTGATATCCCTTAGCTGCACTGTTATCTCAGTCCACCAAGGCTGTATGAGGGAAGAAAAATGAAACAGGCTGGAGATGTTTCAAGTTCTCACCTTCCACAGAGTTATTCTGGTCCCAGTTACCTGTACACGCTGCCACTGCTGCGGAGCGGCTTGGTAAAGTTGCTACTCTGGCAAACAGTACTAGGTACTACCGGTAAAGACAGCCTGAACTGAAGGTCTACCTTCATCTGAAACACAAGCATTAGAAGACATTCTTAAGATGCTGGAAGCAAAGAAGTAACCTAAACTCATGACTCCACTGATAACACTCCTCCATGCACACTAGTGACAATATTATGTCAAAGGGAATACATATATATAAATTTTTTTTTTAAATTCTTTTATGCATTTCCTCCAAACACTGACTTTTGTGTTGCTCTCTCGATGCAGCAGTGTGCAGGAGGACAGCAGGTTAAGCTGCCTCAGCTGCCTCTGGTGAGCAAGCAAGTGGTCACCCCTCTACATGTTGCAATGTGTCCTTCAGTATGATATTGTGTCAGGGTAAACGAGATGTGTTTTCTATAATGGTGCAAAATTCCTGCTAGTTTGCAGATGTCATCATATGTATTCTGAGTTTTTAGTTTTATTGCTTTTCATCAATACATTTCTCCAACATGCTCAGACTAAGAAAATAGTAATAATTATGTGGAAATAGAAGGAATGGAGGGAATTCAAGGAATAGAATATCTGAAAGCTCTGTAACAGAGAGGATGTCTCCTTATGAATAGCCTGAGTAGAGATCAATTTGTCAAAACCCAAGAATGACATTCAAGGTATTCAGAAAGACTATAAAGATGTTTTATGAAGATGGCACAGGGAAAAAAAAATATCCCTCTCCTATGAGCAGGGAGTTCAACTTCGAATTTCAAATTAACTTATTGTATGATGCATTATTTAATAAATGTTAGCATTAATTTTTGAAGAGTTCAATTTGCATAGTATTACTGGGCCAAATGGTTGATGAGGATCACAATTAAAGAAAGATGCACCATTCTTTCGGATAAAAAAGATCAAACGAAGTCAAACCTTCATCATTACACAGAATAAAGGTGGGCCCTAACTGCCAAAAATATGTGACAGATGTATTTAAAGTTCTGATAATATTTAAATCAAATTTATTGTAGTCTGACCCTATACAAAAGCTCAAGATCCTCTCCCAGACTCAGTTAAAATACTTTAAAAATAAAAGCGTCTAGCCTAGGAAAATTACCTTGTGAAAGAGAAGTTAGAGTTTCTTTTAGGTCAATATCTGAGATGAGTTTTCATCACATCATCTATTACTCATTTTCTGATATTTTCATGAAAATACTTGAGCAAAAATGTTAGCATTTACTTACCCTGCCAGCCATATATGTTATACTAAATAATATTACAGCTACAAATAAACATTGGCATTTAGAAGAAATGAACCATAAAAGCTGGTAGGTCTCACAGATTCATGGATTATTATGCTGAAAAAGATGATTGTGAACCTCTAGTCTGACCTTCTGCATTATGCAGGCCACAGGACTTCTTTGAATTAATTTCTTATTGAACCAGGGCATCTCCAATAGACTTAGAGTTCAAAGTCTCCAATCGCCTATCCACCTTTTCCATGGTACACAGAGCTCCTCCCTGCAGATCCTAGTTTGCCACATTACCTTCACTTTTGGATTCAGAGAAAAAGATTAAATTAAATGTTTTTCAAAATATTTTTCATACCCCTAAAGACACTTTTGTAAGAAAAAAAAACAAACCCAAACAACACACCCTTAAGGGAAAAATGTTAAGAATTTCCATTCTTTCATCAAAAAGTGGAAAATGTTTATCAAAATGTATTTTGATGAAAGAGTGAAGGGAGGAGTTGGTGGAAAAAATGGTCCAGTAAAAGACTTCAGCTATTCTCTTTTGACCTCAGCAAAATTGCCTCCAGGGACAAAAATTAGTTTCTTTTCTGATGTGCCGTTTTGGAAGGACCCAAACCCTCAGCTGCCCTGGCCTGACACCACTGCAGGGAAGACAGGGTTTCTCCCTCATCTTCATTCCTCTTGAATCCTGTGTACTTTGTTACAGCCATGAAAAGGCACTTCAGATGATGTTAAGAGAAACTGATGCTGAGTACAATATTGATGAAGCATCTGGCATTTCTAGCTTTGGACCAGGACAGCACTGTAGTTGGGACTGCACAAAACGGAGCAGAAGGAAAATCTTGTCATAAAGACAATGTTTCGGAGACAAAAAGAGGATAATGTGTAGTTTCAATGTCATTTTCTCTTATCCTGGAGGTCCAGCACAGAAGAAAGCACAAAAACTTGAAAGTCAGCCTGCTGGGACTCAACATCCACCTTTTAGCTATTGAATCAGTGCTGAGTGGGCACTGGCTGGGCCTTGTACATGAAGACGAGTAGGGCTTTTTTCTGAGGTGATAAAGAGTAGAGAATCACTTGAAGACTTGTATAGAGAGGACTCTCTTGAAAACCTGCCATTCCTTCAAGGATCTGCAAAATAGTTGTTACAAAGACCAATACTGCCTTATTATTTTCTTAAGCTTCCCTAGCTGCCTGCACCATCTGTTGCTTTTTAGAGTTCCTATGCCATAATATATAAAGCTGACCCATGGCTTGGGCACGAAAACTAAAAATCAAAGGCATGAGGCAAAGATCATGTTCATGTTAGTGGTGTGAATAGAAGGCAGAATGGTGCTGCTGCTTATAGCAACACAGAAAAGTCTGGGGCAGAAAAGAATGAGATTTTTCTTAGTCATGTTGTACTCGAGTTGAAAGCTGCATCCATGAAGAGATATAAAGGTTTAGCTTTTCAACACAAAGATCAGTTTCAGGACAGAGCATTAGAAATACATGTTTACGATTCATCTGCAGAGTGATGGTAACTGAAGTTGGGTTATTTGACTAAATTGCCAAGGTATCAGATGCTGAGGAAATGTTACAGCACGAATGTCTTCGAAGAGTAGAGCTGAGCCACAGCATAACATTGGGAGGCCAATGTCCATGGAAGCTTTATCTGGTATTGAATGTTATGGTTCATTTTATCAGAATGGTACACTGTACACAGAGTCTGTGCTTTTCCCTGGCTACCCATCTACTGCCAGGTCAAAGTGTTGGTTATAATCTTTAAATCCCTACAAAGCTTTAGGGTCTGCAATTCTGGAGACTGTCTCTCTATTTTATATTCTCACACAACAGTTAATCCTAGTTATGGCTGTTTCAGGTAAATGGGAAAAAGAAGTAAAGGATGCTGTTTAATGAAGCCACAACTCAATTTATTTGAGAACTATTATCTGCACCATGAAGCCATTTGTAAACCTTTCCCAACTGAAGAAGACTGCCACTAACTCCACTCCACTGAGCCACTGGATTCATTTGTTTGTTAGATATTAGGAATTGGAATCTATACAACTATTTTTTTAAGAGAAAAAAATGGCTTCCCCTGAAGCCATTTCCAACGTATATTCATGAGGAAATATTTTCCACCAAGGACTGAATAGCCTCCTTAGAGAATCCTCTAAGACAAACTTTGGTTAATAGTAAATAGGTAACCTCATGACTGATTAACTAGCCAAGGTAAAACAATGTATCCCTTACTGAACAGTACAAAGGTGATAAGAACAATATTTTGAAAGCATCTGATGTATAATATCTCCAGCTGAATATGTTGATCTTGGGGTAAGGACCACTAATCCAGATAGGTGAGCAGGATCAGACCTTGGAAAGACAGCAGAGTTTTTATCCTTTTCTGTATATAAATCTACATCCAGTAGTACATAGGAGTCAAAGGAAATTGGGGAAGTGGAGTGCGGGAGAAGGACCCTTAAAAAACATGTCTTTCTTCATTCTAGCTTGGTATAGAAGACAACATTTTTTCTAGGAACTGTGGGCACTCTATTGTTCAAAGCCAGGTTAACACCAGAGTTACTACTTTGAAGAAGGCTTCTCTTCTCCTTGTATGACACTGGCCAGCAACTTGGGTTTTCTTTCTCTGGTGTTTACCCATTGTGGTAGGTTTAAAACTTGGTTTGATGGGCATGTTGCTAAACCAATGAGAAAGCTGGAACTGCCTCTGCAATGTGCATATTTAAAGGAAGGAGGAAGCGTGGGAATTTCCTTTTGTTCCTGCTTTCCTGCCAAGGAGTGGTGAGGGAGGGGGGCCTCCGGGCCCCGTCCCAGAGCAGGCCCGAGCCCCCCCCAGCATGCCGGTGTGGGCCAGGCCACTAGGAAAGCCATGCCAGAGCCGTGAGTAGCTGCACAGCTGAGATTTCATCTAAAGTCGCCGTGGCCCCCGCCCTGTGTGGAGCTGGCAGGGCATCCCCACAGTCAGCACAGCTCATGCCAAGCCAAGAAAAACACCATGCAGCTGGCAACATAAGGAGGGTGAGGCTTTCTCCAATGTAAAGCCCAAACAAGATCAACTTCTCAGCCGAAAACTTGCAGGCACCAACTTTCTTCCAGGTCAGAGAGAAAGGAAAAGTGAGATCACGTGAAACTAAGCCAACATGGTGGCTCCAAGGTCAGTTGTGAGGGAAGGGAAAAGAGAGCAGAGGCGCTTTTAACGCTGGAGCTGAAAATTCTCCTTGCAAGCCGTGGTGAAGACTGTAATATTGCAAACAGTTTCTATATAATTCATTGAAGTACATTGGGGGGATGCAGAAATCCACACGCAGCTAGTAAAAATGTGCTAAACGCCAGAGCCCACAGATGTTGGGAAAGGCTTTTAGAGATTGAAGAAGAGAGCCTTTGCTTTCAGGCTGGAGTAGCTCAACCTTAAAAGAGTAAACTCCATGACTATTATGGCCCATGACTGGCAGTGTGGGAAGACTGCAACATTCATGGGAGAGATATTTTTTCACTGCAGCAGATTTTCTGGGCTGATTGTTGTTTTGTGAAAGTTTGAACCATGCTAAAGAAGTTCGTAGAGAGCTATCTCCTGTGGGAAGAATCCCACGGCATAGCAGAAGAAACTCTTTTCCTTAAACATAAAGAAAGACTCTTAAGGAAATGAAGCACTGACCCAAACCCCATGTTTTGTTTCCCTTGTGCAGGTTGGTGGAAAAAGGGAGGTACTGGGAGAGAAAGGTGTTTGAAAGTTACTTTAATTTCTTATTATTTCTTTTTACTTTTAATTCTGTTAGTAATAAATCTTCTTCATACTGTAACTGTTTAAGTGTGGACCTGTTTTGCCTTGAAATTTTCCGTTTTCCTCAATAATCCTTATTTCACCTTATGAAAATGAAGTTTTAATTTCCCCTTCTCTGCTCAACTACAACAAAAGTAAGTAAGATTTCGTGTGCTTGGCGCCTAACTATGCGTCAAAACACGACACCCATTCATAAACTGAAGATAGTGAAACTTTCCTTAATCACAGTCCATCATATTTGAGAAGCCTTGGAAGTCCAGTGACATTTCCACTGACTGGAGAAGAGGAAGCATAATCAATTCCCATTTTTATAACAGGAAAAAATATAGGGAATACAGGTCAGTCAGTCTCCTACGTCCGTAACAGGCAAGATCATGCGACTGTTTAACATCTTTGTTGGTAACAAGGACAGTGGGATTGAATGTACCCTCAGCAAGTCTGATGATGACACTAAGCTGTGTGGTAGGTTGACATGCTGGACGGAAGAAATGCCATCCAGAGGACTTTGGCAGGCCTGAGAGGTGGGCCTGTGTGAGTCTCATGAAGTTCAGCAAGGCCAAGTGCATGCAGGGAAGGGTAATCCCAAGCACAAACACAGGCTGGGAAGAGAATGGATTAAGATCAGCACTGAGGAGAAGGACTTGAGGGTGTTGGTTGATAAGAAGCTCAACTCAAGCCATCAGTGTGCACTTGTAGCCCAGAAAACTAACTGTATCCTGAGCTGTATCACAAGCAGTGTGGCCAGCAGATTGATGGGGGTGATTTTCCCCCTCTACTCCTCCCTCATGAAAGCCCGCCTGGAGTTCTGTGTCCACCTCTGGGGACCCTGGCATAAGGGGGATGTGGACTTCCTGCAGTGAGTCCAGAGAAGGGTCATGAAGATGATTAGAGGGCTGGAGCACTTCTCTCCTGAAAAGAAGCTGAGAGAGTTGACTTTTTCAGCCTGAAGAAGAAAAGGCTCTGTGCAGACATTGTGGCAGCCTTTCAGGACCTGAAGGGAACTACACGAGTGTTGGAGAGGGACTGTTTACAAAAGCACATAGTGATAGGATGTTGTGGTGCATTATGGCCGGTTCCACGGCCACCAATATCATATTGGCCACTGCCATCTCCCCCTTTTCCCCCTGTGTTTGGTTCTTCCCACAGAGGGTTCTGGGTTCCCTGATCCCCCGTTGGCCCACAGTATTTCTCCCCTCCCACGTTATCCTCTATTGGTCTGTACCCTTTGCCCGCCAGGATTCAAACCCCATGTCCCTGTATTATTGGTTGTTTCATGTTTTCCCCTCCCTTTCGGTAAGGGCGTAACAAGCCCTGGTAACGGCTTTTCGGGGCTTCTTCTCGTGACCTCCAAGTTGAATAAACCTTCTCCTGCTTTTCCACGGAGAAATCCCTCTGCCTCATTCCTACCTTCTCAGCGTGCCCTCAACATTGGTAGGTTAGGCGAAACCATGCTGGAGCTTCGCCAACCCTCCCGGGCCCTTGCGAGCTGCCTCCATCATCCCCTCCCACACGGGCAGGTGCCTGGTGCTTGGTCGCCCCGCTAGCTGGACAGATAGCATCGCGGTAGCGTGGCGCCCAACGTGGGAGCAGCGTGGACAACTGACCACCACCCCGCTCGTGCTGGCAGAGGCTGACAAAGCGTCCCCCGGTGGTCCGAGCCGCCAGGAGTTACCGCCGGACTCCGCTTGCCCTTCCGAGAACTGCTGCCGCTCTTCTGAGGGCGTGCAGTTTTGCCGCTTTTCTTGGCGCGAGCAGAAGTGCTGCCGCTTTTCTCAGAGGCGCCGCCACTTTTCTCAGAGGCACTGCTGCTTTTCTCAGAGGTGCCGCCGCTTTTCCACTGAAAGCGCCGGGCGTGCAGTTTCTCAGAACCTGCAGCACTCTTCGCCGGAGAGACTGCAACCAAGAGGAGGACCCCCGCCAGTTTTTGTGTTCTGCGATATTCCACGACTTGGAAAGTCAGCTCTATGTGAGTAGAACCCCTGGGGAGCGACCCACGCATGCGCAGTCGGCTCCAAGACTCCTGCTTTGAAAGCACGGGTCAACAGGGTGGAGAAGCCCGGGATTTTTGTTTAGTTTTACGTTTTGTACCCGGCAGGGAGAGGAATTGGAGCCATGGGCAATAAACTGCCCCAGACAAGGTGAGAGGTTTATGTCCCAGTTTCTGAGATCCTGAAGAGTTCAAATTTTAAGTTTTCCAAGGGGCTTCTTAAGACATTTCTTAGGTGGGTTTTCCACCACTTCCCTGCTTCCTCCATGGATCGAGTCCAGGATGTAGGATTCTGGATGCGAGTCAGAGAAGCACTGGGAGAATTTGCTGAGACAGGGAATAGAATGGTTTTTCCATATATGCCCTTATGTGCAGCGATTATAAACGCCCTTAAAAAGCCTCCGGTAGAGGCTAATTCCAGTTCTGACCCCAGTCCTGCCCCTTTGCCTTCTCCTGCCCCCCTCTCTCCTACCCCTCGTTCCTCCGCTAGGACCAGCTCGGGATTCGCATCCCACCATAAGGCACGAGGTTGCCCTCGTCTCCTCGGCCCCCTAAGACTGCTTCTACCCCCCCCTCAGGCAGGAATTGATCACTCTCGCCTGAGTTCTCCCCTTAACACTTTCTCTTCTCCCTCTTCCCCAGTTTTGTCCTGGGAAGGGTTTGTCGAGTCTCCCCGAAGCTCCAATCCCTTCTTGTCCCCCGCCACATGTTCCCCGTCCTCTGTGCCCAAGCTGCCAGCCTGGCTTCCTGCAGCAGCCTGCCCCCACGGTCCCACCATGCCTGCCGCACCAGGAGGCAGCACCTCGCCCTACCCCCACTCCCTAAACCAATTTTTAGAGACTGCCCAGGTGGGCCCTGGCAGCCACGTGGCAGCGCCATCCATTTTGTGAGAAAACCCCTCCGCCATTTTGTGTTCTCAATCCCCTCAGTTTCCTGCCGCTGGGCATGGCTCCTCCCTCGCTCCTCCTCCCCGCTGCACTCTGCCCCCTTCCCATGCATCGGTACCACCCCTGATTGCGTTGCCAGACATTCCCATGGGCCCTTCCCACCTCGTTGGGTCCTGCCCCCTCCTGGGCTCCACCCAGCCCCTGACTCTCCTCATTGGAAGCTCCACCCCTTGTGGGTGTCACCCATCTGGTTCCCACGCCCCCTCTTCCGGTTCTCACCCTCTCTGGACTGGAAGCTGCGGCTCGGAAGGTCCGGTGCCGGGTGGGGCAGCAGACATCTAGGCTACGACGGCCTTCTACAACCAGGCCGGGCCCTACCTCCGATGGGAACCCTTCCCCCATGCTGACCTCAAGGAACTGTGCACAGCAGCCAAGGAATTCGGTCGGGAGTCACAGTACTTCCGGAGCTTGTTCCTTGCCACTTTCTCACCAAGGATTTTGGTTCCCCATGATATAAAAAATGTCATAACCTGTCTCCTTACCTAGACAGAGTATCTCCTCTGGGAAAGGACGTGGAAGAGGATGCTAAGAGATCTTCTCACATCCTACCTGAGCAATCCCCAGCTTGCAGGTCTCACTATGGACCACCTTTGTGGAGAGGGTGCTTGGACCAAGCCCCAGGATCAGGCAGCAAACATCCCTGAGGTGGTCCTGAATAACATCAAACAAGCCGCCCAGCGTGCCTTGTTCCTCACCCCTACCACCACCACCCCTACGACCCACTTTACGCAGATTCTCCAAGGGAGGGCAGAGGATTTTGTAGACTTTGTAGAGAGGCTGAGGCAGGCTATTTGCATGCAGATAGAAGGGCCAGAAGTCCAGCAGCAGCTGCTGCAAGAGCTGGCCCACTCCAATGCAAACGAGACCTGCAAGGCCATGCTGAGGGCTCTGCCTCTGGATCCACCGCCCAACCTGGGTCAGATGGTGGAGGCCTGCATAGAACTGGTATCACTGCATCCTGAAATACCGTCTTCGGGAAAAAAGCCGGAAGTGGTGGGAATAGTTGAGGGAGAGAAACTTCCACCCCAGCGCCGCTGCTTCTGTTGTGGGAAGCCGGGACACTGGGCAAAAGGGTGCAAGGAACCCCCAGTGGTAACATCTGAGCCTGAGCCTCTCATTCCAGGTTTGGGCCACCCAGGGCAGGGATGCTGCTGCAACCACCAGCAGTATTCAGGAAATGACTGGAAGAATACAGGACGGCCCCATGTAACATCAAGTGCCAAGCCATCCTGCCGTGTCCTACCTGCTCCCCCAGAACCTCAGGTGAAACCCGGTGACAGCTGCCTTACGAGCAGGGGAATGCAGACTGAAAGCAGAGATGATGCAGATTCCCACTGCCAACACCAACCCGTTGTTCCGCCACCAGATCCACAGATCACTAAGTCCCGTTTTTGGCACCTCCCCAGGATTTACCCCCTTTTCCCCCTATGTTGTCCCCCAATCCTGCATCCCCATAGCCCTGTTACCTTGTCACCACTCCCCTTCTCCCAGACTTTACTCCCTCCTGTTGCTTGCCCACCGGTTCATCTCCCATACCTCCACCCCTTTTCCCTACCTTTCCAGTGGCCACGCTCTCTAATACCTCTGTTTGGTTACAACCCTTTTAACAATCTTAATTTAATTTTAACAATCTTAATCTTAACAATCTTATTTTGAGTCGCAACAAAATCACCCACCCAAACCACACCTTACCATGGGGCCCAGCGTTTGTCGCGCCGCCGTCCCCTGGATACCCCTGGTACCACTCGCAGTGGAACTGTGGACTGTGTCGCAGCCTACCACCTACAGCAAGAGCGTCCACACCAGCATCCGGAGGATGAGGTGTGTAACTTAATTACATCAGGAACTCATGGGGTGGCTTGCTTCTTTGTTGAAAATTGCTTTGTAGATCTTTTTGGTTGTTTTCGTTTTCCTATGGATGTTCAATTATTTTATGCCTCATTGTTAAATCCCTTAGGGCTACCTTTGGTTCTTTTTCAATAAGTAAAAATGGGGAGATATTGCGGTGCGTTATGGCCGGTTCCACGGCCACCAATATCATATCAGCCACTGCCATCTCCCCCTTTTCCCCCTGTGTTTGGTTCTTCCCACAGAGGGTTCTGGGTTCCCTGATCCCCCGTTGGCCCACAGTATTTCTCCCCTCCCACGTTATCCTCTATTGGTCTGTACCCTTTGCCCGCCAGGATTCAAACCCCATGTCCCTGTATTATTGGTTGTTTCATGTTTTCCCCTCCCTTTCGGTAAGGGCGTAACAAGCCCTGGTAATGGTTTTTTGGGGCTTCTTCTCGTGACCTCCAAGTTGAATAAACCTTCTCCTGCTTTTCCACGGAGAAATCCCTCCGCCTCATTCCTACCTCCTCGGCGTGCCCTCAACATTGGTGGGTTAGGCAAAACCGTGCTAGAGCTTCACCAACTGTCCCGGGCCCTTGCGAGCTTCCTCCATCATCCCCTCCCACACGGGCGGGTGCCCGGTGCTTGGTCAACGTGCTAGCTGGACAGATAGTGTCGCTGCAATAGGACAAGGTGGAGGGTGGCTTCAGATTGCAAGAGGGTAGATTTTGATTAGCTACTGGGAAGAAATTCTTTGCTGTGAGGGTGGTGAGGCACTGGAACAGGTTGTCTAGACAAGCTGTGTCTGCCCCACCCCTGGAAGCATTCAAGGCCGGGTTGGATGGGGCTTTGAGCACCCTGGTCCAGTGGAAGATGTCTTGGCCCATGGAGGGGAAGTGGATGATATTTAAGGGCCCTTCTAACTCAATCCATTCCATGTTTCTATTATTCAGTGATGATTCTGTGAAGAAGCTTTGATATCTATCTTGAAAAGTACTATACTGATGTTAAAAATTCATGTTAATCTATTTGCGTTTTGAAAATGCAAGCTGAAGTAGCAATAATCTTGCCATAATTTGTTGTAGCTTGACTTCCTGTTGCTATACATGCAAAATCGGATAGATGCCTCATTTCTAGCAGAGAAAAAATGGGGATGTATTTAGGAAGTTTTGAGCACATTTAAGCAGTAGGTACCTGAAAGTGTATTTTATAGAATAAGTGTTTTATTGCAGATTATGCTAAGAAAGAATCCACATGAATATACCTGTGTTGAGAACCTTTTTCCAACTCAAATGTCTTGGCAATTTAAAAAAAAAACCTATATATAATGCTAAAAGTAATTAAAACATGTTATGAACAACTTCTGTGCCAAATTATCCTGCTTATGTGGCAACAGTTTTCAAGTTACACAGTCACTAAAAAAAAAACCTTAATAGAAAAAACAAACAGCAGAGCCATTATCTTTGAAAATTTTTTGACTTCATATCAATCCCAAGCTAAATCCTTGAAGCTCTGGATGCCAAGTTTCAAACTACGGTTTATTTGGAGATTTTTTTACTATTGGGCTTTAAAGCTCAGAAATGAAAGTTTATAATGCAAGTGATTATCCATCTGATTATTGTGATACCCCTGTGTGCTGCTATAACTTATAATATATTCTTAGAGTATGAAAAGAAAAAATAACAACAAATATAAAGTAAAGAAATAAAGGTAAAAATTGAACATTATTTCATGGGTTATACCACTATGATATTAGAGACTGATTTTATCTGTTTAAATGTACTCTACTGACACTTTATAGATCTGCTCTTCCAATGACCCTTGTTACTTACAGTAATATTAATCTATTCACATATCATTCCTCAAAAAAAAGCCATTAACACACAACACTGCAATGTGATCTAAGGCAATCTAGTTAAAACATCCTTTGGTTAGGTTAATTTAAGATTTTTTTCTCTGTCACTAATAGACTAATGGGAATTATGACAGGTGTTGTTAAACTTTTATATATATGACCCTTGATACCATCTGAAGCACTTTTTTCTTTTTGGCTGAAGACCAGTATTTAGTAGTTTAGAGGAAAACATTATTTTGGTTTTCTTCTGTTAAAACAATGTGAAGTGGAAGCCCCATTAATAAAAGATGTCTGTTGAGATTAAATAATCCAAGTTGGGTGCTGTCAGCTGAAAGATGTTACCCAATAAATAGGATGAGTTGTATTGTCCACTGGTGATTCAGAGAATTCTGGACCCAGCAGCCTTTGGGGGTTAACCTCTGACAGCTATAGTAAGAGGGATAAAATGTACAATCTATAAGAAAAGTTGAAAATCTCCAGAGTTTATCTGAAAAGCTTCAGAGTCTAGCTATATTTAGTATTTTTTATCATCTCTGGTGTATTTAGAAGTTTTAACTATCAATGCATGGTATTGACAGATGAAGTATCAAATGTTTAAAGCATAGGCTGGTATCAAAGCTGCACTTGTTTGAGAGAAGGTGTTTAAACCTATGGCTCTTTCGGTTTGCTCCAAGATGCACTCTCAGATACCCAGCCAAGTGCTTTGCTCTCACAGGACTTGCTTCCTTCAGAGGAGGTCAGCCACCTCTGTGGTGCAGAACTCTTGGCTCAAGATGTCCCAGGGCCCCACCGGGCAGTCCTGGCAGCTGGGAGTCCTGGAACTTTTTTCTTTGTGATGGGTTTTCAACTGAAAGTTCCTGATGTACTGTGAGTAGTGTGAGAGCCCACCGGAGAGGTTTTCAATTGCAAGTCACTAAAAGCACCTTTTGCATGCCTTCGAGCATGAATGAAGGTTGAAGGTACTGGTGTTATGGAAAAGAACTTTAAGGCTATTTGAGACATAAAGGATGTTCTTGTATTTCTTTTTAGATCTAGCCTGTGTTGCTCATCATGGGGGCTCTGAACAATCTGGGAAGGGCCAAGAGAGGAACACTGTCTCAGCTTGAATCACTGACAGCACAGCCATTTCCAGCAACACTGCTGGGATATAACCCTATATCTCTGTTTTTCACATGTATTACATTATTCAGAAAGCTAATAACTAGGAAAGAAACTAACTAGCAGATGAGATTTCATTGCAAATATTGGAAACCAAAAAGGAAAAGTCCATAAACTGAGCTCACCTAACTTAAACATGGTTTAACAGAATACTAAGAAAGTGGAACAGTTTGGAGAAACAAACAGATCTGTTCTACTATTGTTGGCAGACCCTAACTTGAGGAACAAATCACACATTTTCCAAGAAATTTGTTACTTTGCCATAGGCAAGGCAAAGAGCTTTTGAAAATCCAAGATATATCCTGTCTAAGTATTAACATGGGACTCACATGAATTTGAATACCCATCTCCACTATTAGTATTCCACATTACTGGTTTGATTGTATTCTATGATCCAAGTTCTGCCTTTCAATATCTGTGCAAATCTTTGCATATCTCAGAAAATCTCTGCTATGTGTGTGCAGAAGGAATTTTCTTCTTATGCTGAATGATAGGATAGAAAATCACAACAATCTGCATGCTAATATGGTTGCATGAGTGATATCTGATATATTTTATTAAAGTAATTCCTGTTTTTAACATAAATCATAAGCAGAGAAAATTATCATCATTTTTTCAGTATCTTTTCTTTATTTAAATGATTAGTTAAAATATTTTAGTTACTTGTATTAAACCTTAATAAGAGCCTATAGAAATTAAAAACAGGGGTTGTAAGTGAGATATCAATTAACATAAGAATCAATTTAATGGTAATTTAAATAGCTAACTTATAATTTTTGCATAATGAAGTGGCCTGTGGGCTTGAAGTCCTAATCATGACTAATTAATTTAAAGGATGTTACTTTTTATTATCATTGAAATGTCTGACAGGTGATAAAACATTTAGGGTTGCAGTCACAAACTTTTTACATCAGCTATAATATAAGGCGACAGGTTATTTAAACCCTTTCCCTGAAAAATGAATATTTAAGGAAAATAGTGTTAAGCAATTTGGATCAAATTCAGCCGTGGTAGAAATGGGTGAGAGTCCCATGAAGAAATTATGTTTGCCTATGTGAAGGTTCAGTTTTATCCTATCTTTCTGCAGGACCAAGATTGTGAAATTCTGGGTTTCTTTGCTATGTGTGCAGAGCACTCTTATTGAAATGAATGTATGTATCATGCAAGGAAGTCTTCACCAGGTGACATTTTCAGTCAAATATTTTTTCATTTTTCTTCCGTGAATCAGAATAAAATTAAAAGGTGACCTAATCAAATCTTAATATGTGGTATCTTCTTTAAAAGGATATAACGGGTTAGGGTGAAGACAGCTCTAGTTCTCTCCCCCTAAGACATAGTAGTTGCAACCTGCAGCGTGTTTGTATCTTCACCAGTTATGCAAGTGGTCTATAGGTGACCTGTGGATCCAGCATTGTGGCATTCTGTGTGAGGTGTCTGCTGGAGCCTGCTCTCTCCTCCACCTCCCGTTGGATTCCTGCCCTGACGGCACCGAGGTTAAAAAGGTTCTTCACATCCTGCAGTTCTTTTGCTTGTACGCAATCCAGGTTGTAGGAATCTCTAACAGCAGGGAAAGAGGGCAGGCCATAGAGTACATGAGGATAACATCTCAGAGGCCTCTAGTCAGTGTCAGGTGGGAAATGGAGTGAGCCTTCAAAGGGCTGCCTAAGATGTGCAACTAGAGGTGAATCCAGAGCCATCTCCTGTGGTCAGGAGTTTGTTCATATGGGCTTTTTGAATAGTCTGTCAAGGCAGCTTTTCCAAAGCAGTTATCAAGTCTCGATGCCTGGAGCAGTGGAATAAAGCTATATGGAAACTGAGACTAGGCTATCTCCAGAAGCTGCAAGAGTAGGGCTGTACTGGGCTGTAAGGAGCACCTGTAATCTGAGCAACTCCTGTAACTAGATAAGCTGTCAGAAAATTTTCAAGATTTGTCAGCTGTCACCCAGCTCACGGATCATGGAAGCAGCTTCCAGTACAGAAATGCTTCCCTCCATTCTGTGAGCGACACCCTGTAGGGAAACCTCTCAGGAACTTGCATGCAATTTTTTTGTTAGGCTAAAGACGGAAAATTATTACTTAAGTGAAATCCAGTGTTAGACCCCTGCACATAAGGCTAAGAAGTTACAGTTTCATCAGGGCTAGGAAGGTTAACCTAGATTTTCACCTATATCTTCCAAGTGACTGAAGAAATGATTGGTTTTTCTGCCTTCAGTGAAGAAATTCTTGATGGCCGGACTGTCACTCAACAAAGAACTGAAAATCCATGATTTTCATACTGATAGGAAGATAAATGTATTTAGAAATTAGATTTTCCAGATGCACTACTCACCTTTTTGTACAACACCTTAACTTCAGCAATCCATATTAAAGTTTTTAAAAGTTCAGTAAGATGAGACACTCTTTCATTAAGAAATTATTTCATATCACAGAATCCAATAACAATAATAAAGAAGAAATTATTTAAATGGGTGAAAATCTGAGAAAAAAGTTGAAAAGAAAAATACACAACAGTAAAGGCAGGATCGGGAATGAAGTGTATTCTGAAATTATTAGGACTACACAGATGAGGAGAGGAAACTTGTGTAGGAACCATGAGCACAAAACTGACTATTACTTAATAATAGACATATGGGCCATTGGTACATCAGAAAAAGGACAAAGAAACTACTATACAGACAATTATGTATGGATGAATAGGAGGCAAGATCTACATGAAAATCTTTACATCTTGCCATGTGATGTTACATGAAGTTACTTTATGTGTTGGTTTTGGCTGGGGTAAAATTAATTTTCTTTGCAGTGGCTGGTATGGGGCTGTGTTTTGGATTTGTGCTGAACATAGGGTTAATATAGAGATTTTTTTAAATTTCTGAGCAGAGCTTACACGGAGACAAGGCCTTTTCTGCTTTTCATAGTGCCACACGTGTGAGGAGACTAAGAGTGCAGGAGAAATTGGGAGGGGACAAATCTGGGATAGCTGAGCCCAACTGACTGAAGGAATTCCAGATCATATGATGCCATGTTCAGTAAATAAAGTGGGAGGAAGAAGGAGGAAGGGAAGGATATTTGGAGTGATGCCATCTGTCTTCCTATGTAACCAGTGCATGTGATGGGACCCTGCTCTCCTGGAGATGGCTGAACACCTGCCTGCCCATGGGAAGCAGTGAATTAATTCTTTGTTTTACTTTGCTTGTGTGCATGTTTTTTGCTTTCCCTGTTAAACTGTCTTTATCTCAATCCACAAGTTTTCCAGCTTTTATCCTCTGATTCTCTCCTCAGTTTTGCTGGTGGGGAAGTGAGTGAGTGGCTGTGTGATACTTGGTGGCTGGCTGGGGTTAAATCATGACACAATGTAAATAAACTTTTAGCATAGTCGATTCCAACATACGAAATATCATACAACCCTCACAGTGAAGAGGGAGCATGCCAGGCTCCTTTGCATTGCCCTAAATGCAACTAATACAAGGGAGGAATCCAAATGAAAACCACATTTTGTTCATAGAAAGATATTTAGCTAATTGTGTTCAGTTATTATCATAGAAATTATATGTTTTCTGCTTTAGCTATATTCTGCCACAGTTAATAATTAAACATAAACACGTGAAACACTAATTTAATGGCAGACTTTGTAATTACAAGAGTACCATAAATGTTTGTTTTGTAAACATACGTGAAATTCTTTTGTACATACTATGATTAGGAGAGCATAAAAATCAGAGACTCTCTCAAAAGGAAAAACTGACCCACTTTTTTTTTTCTGAAACAACTGTAATTTTAAAGAAGCCATCATCAAAACAGGTTTTTCAGAAAGCCTCAAACTACCTAAGTGCAGAAGTTAGTAACACGTCTATTGACTATTCTACAGTTTCTTTTTTAGAAAATTATTGCTGTTGGCTCGACATGGTCATAGCTGTGGGAAGAAACCTGCACAAGTGTGGCAGCGCTTGGGGGCTCGCTGAGGAAGAGGCAGGGCTGCCAAACCTGTTTTGAAGTCTGAAAAGTGACAGTGACTCCAAGGGCAAAGACCTTTATTTGAGCAGTCACAGGGAAGGATTTTAATTTACATCCTATGGTGGGTTTGTCAGTAAACAACTTCAGGTTTTGGAAACCTTTGTTTGCAAAGAACTTGCCCAAACTGTGCTTTTTTTGTTGTTACCTGGCTCGGTGTCTCTTCTTCTGTGTTTATCTCATGACAAAGAGTAGTTGGGGAAACAAGTAAGGCAGAAGAGAGATATAAAAGGAACTAACTTGCAGAAAGAAGGAAAGAAATGTTACAGAAATAAATGGATTGTGCCACAGGACAGCGGGACCCAGGCTAAGGAAAGCACTGAGGCCAGAAAGGAGAGTGGTAAGATCCACAAAGGCAGGTGGTATGATAGAGGACAAAGTAGAAACAGCTGAAGATTTGAGATAGAAAGGAAAAGAGAGCAGGTCTTCAGTAAGACAGAAAGAAAATAAGACAGGCTTCCAGTTTCTTGCCAGCCCCTCTTTGCCTTCAATGCTCTAGTCATCTTCCTCAGCTTCCTACTGAAAAGCTGGCAGCTGGAGTAACCAGACAAGCTCCTTTTCACACACCTCAGCCCCCTTCCTCCCAGGCAATTACTTTCCTTTTCTTTTGTCACTCAGTTGTTTGTTTGTTTGTTTTTGAATCTTTGTATTCTTTCACTGGACTTCTTTATTTTATTTTACAACAGAGATGTTGTTTGACAATATTTTTTAAAAGGAAATGCAAGATGAAAAAGCTGGAATTCCAGTCCCTGGAATTCCTAAAATTACTGGTTGTTGTCTACGACTTCTCCATTTCTCATCATGCTCAGCATTTTCTTTTAATCTGAGAGTAAAATCTCTGTAAAGCACAGTTTGCTCTGCTGATTTTTCCCTCTTGCCTATTACATATCTCCCCAGAGGATGTTACTGCTAACTCTTTTTTTGCCATCAGGACTCTCTGGGCTCTAGAAACAGCCTTCTCTGGGTGAAGAAGCAGGATATCTACCCGGGCCTCCAGAGCTCAGCCATCGCCCACCCTCTGGTTATTTTAAAACATTAGCCTAGTTTGCTATTCAGAAGGGACAACTTTTGGACACTGTTCTAATACCTAATTAGGCTTGAGTGAACAATTTTAGGTATTTTTCATGATTTTTTTTTCATTCAGGTCACCCTGCCTTCAACTAGAACTATCACCTCCCCTTCAAAGACTGTTTGAAAGCCAACTCTGTCAACACACTTCTCAAATCAGCATCCGAACAACCAGACAAGCTGCTTCTATTGACTTCTGCTGCTGTTTCAGCACATAAAACATCTTCTCATTTTGTATCCCGTCTTCACCTGCCCTTGTAGTCATGTAGCCTCATTTCAGTATTTCCTTTGAAATCCACTCAATCATCAGCAGCTGAAATCTTTTCTGAAATCCATCCGTGCACATGTATCCTGGTGAGCCTGCTCATTGATGCTTATCTTCGCACTGCTTTCATTGAACTAGACTTTTACATTCACACCAAGACTGCTCTGAAAGTATACATATGTACATGCAAGCAGTCCTGCAAAGTTAAAAAAATTCAAAAGGAAGTACTGCAAAAACACCCACTTCTGACTCTCTAAGGTCCAGACAGTGCAACAGAGGATACATGTTCAGATCTACATAGGTAAAAGAACATCAAATGCACACAAATTTCTCAATTCTTATTGAGATGGGCATCAAAATTATACAGAGAACACTTGGATTTACTGATACATTTTTTTGTGCCCTGGTCTTTTCCTAATAATTCTCTGCTTTCTATTTTGGTTTTGTTCATTTGTTTGTTTTCAACAGCTACTGTGCGTTATGCTAATGTTTTCTTAGAACTACCTATTATGACTTTGGGATTTCTTTACTGTGTGGTAACAGCTCAGAGTCTAATATCATGTTTGTAAAATTAAGCTTGTTTTTCTCCAACTGCATTGCTCTGCATTTATTAGCACTGAATTTCATCTCCCATTTTACTGCCCAATTACTCAATACTGTGAGATCTTTCCACAGCTCTTCAGAACCAGCTTTCATTTTTACTACACTGAATAATTTAACATCATCAAGCTTTATCAGTCTCTACCACCTTTTCTAGATCCTGCACAAATATGCTGAATAGGACAAGCCTTAGCACAGGTCTCTGTAGGGTGCACTATAGGGTGCACTGTAGGGTTCCCTCTCTAACGACCATTTACTCCTACCTTTCTTGTGCTATCTTTTAAGAAGACATTTATCTGTGCTAGATATTTATCTGTTCTTGCTAAACTGATCACAAGTAAGGTGAAGACTGGTGAAGCCTCTGAAATGTCAGAACACTGTATCTGTTGTCTCATCCCTGTGCACATGCTCAATGAGTCTCTCAAATAGATTACCTGAGACATAAGTTCCCTGTGCAAAACTCATATTAACACTTCTGTCTGTACTGGTCAAATTGTTTGCTGATTAATTTATTTTATGATAATTTCTACAAAGCTTCCCAGCCAGGACATTAGACTCACAGAGCATTCAGGAGGCTGTTTTAAAAATTAGCATCTTATTTGCAACCTTGTATTTCAAAGACATGGAGGAAATTCCATGTGATAAGTCATGCTCTGTAAACATGAGGTGAAAACTTTCTTGGTACAGTTTCATCATAATATGTAACCATATACATACAACCCAAATCTGAAGATTTTTTATTATTATAGAATACCAACATATATATTTTATAATATCAACACATCAACATATTTTCTGAAATTTTGGGTTCAAGCAGACTCTCTAAGGTGTTCTCCACAAAGGTGGAGAGAGGTTGAAGCATCTTTACAGTGAACATAAATGCAAATAAATTCTTCAGCTTTCCAGCTACAGACAAGCTTCTTGTAAGTATTTGCTGCACACTCTGATCAACTATCAGTCCCTGAGATCCCTGAGAACATCAGAAAGGCTTTTTGGTCCTGAAATACTTGTAAAAAATACTGGTGATTAAAATTAATAGGTTTAGCAAACCTCCCATACATGATGCTTTACTTTTCCATCCCTTCCTTTATCTCTCTGGTGTTTTGTTATATGCTATGTGCCCCGGACACAGTGATAATTAATCTGTGACACTTGCAAGCATTACCTCTTGACAATCTTTGTCTCTTTACGACTGGAACCAAAGGCATTGATGCATCCAGAAGTGTTAA
Source organism: Rhagologus leucostigma (assembly GCA_013397725.1). Classification (NCBI taxonomy): domain Eukaryota; kingdom Metazoa; phylum Chordata; class Aves; order Passeriformes; genus Rhagologus; species Rhagologus leucostigma. The sequence goes on from VZTD01001651.1 coordinate 2,236,997, forward strand.
TAGCTAAGAATGGATCTATGATTTCCTCTGGCAGGTTTCAGAATCAGCTGGACGGCTAAGGCTGTTCCATGGGTCTGTCTGCAGAGGGTCCAACATGCTTAGCTGATTATATGCTTCCCCCTCATCCCCTTTGCTTTCCTAAAGTGTGCCTCTGCTAATCCTTTACTATCTGTTTCTTCAGTATATGGTTTTAATAAAAATAAAGCCGTAAAAGCCAATAAAAATAAAGGGATTCTCCCAACACAGAGAGAAAATAAAGCAGAAAATTTTACTTTACAAAAATAAGCTAAAGAGAACTTATAGCTTTGGCCACCTCTGCCTCACCATATGCTGCAGGCTGAGAGGACGTAGGGCAGACCCCACATGTGCACCTATACTCTGCTGACATCCTCTTCTATGTTTACATCATATACTATGGTCAGACCAAGCCCCTTTTGCTGAACAGTCAAAACATTATGTCAAACCATTATGGGTTTAAATTCTTACCTTTGTTAAAATACCCAACATTATATTTCTTTAAGTATGAACTTGAGGATCCCTAAAGTTGATTTCAGACACTGTGGGAAAACAACACTTTTGCTACCCACCATTTCCTGCATATGTCTTTCCAGTGTATGGTAAAATTGCAGTGACTGTATTTAAATTGTATTGATATTAGCAAACTCTGCACCGTCTTTTTTGTAAGTTTTTTTATACACTTTTCAGAGAATCAGCAAGGGATAAAAAGAAAAAAAAGTTGGTGAAAATATTAGTAGAAAGACATGTTCCAATACTTTTTTCATTCCTATCTTTTGCCCCAAAGAACATAGTGTAGCCTTGGAAGTAAAAAAGGAAAACATAATAAGGGTTAAAAATACCTGCCTGCAGCAAAAGAAGGAAATTAAATAAAGAATAACAATTTGCCACCTGCATTGCCTGCCTTTGCTGAAAAGAAAAAGTCCTCCTGTGGATATCTGGTATTAGGTGAAAGAGGTCAGTAAAAATTCAACCACAGTCAGTAAGTTTTGAGCTATTCAAAAAGAAGACACAAAAATAGAAGGAAGTGTCTGCTTTCTGCATATCTCAGCTATATCACCTGGTTTTTTCACTGGGTCTGCTTGTGTCTTCTCCTCTACAGTTTTTATCCAGCTATCTTTCCTTCTGCTGTATACTGTATACTTTCCATTTTCTCAGAAACTGGGTTCAGTGTCCAAGTTCCAAGGCATCAGACATGAGTTTCTCTTTCACTGAATATTTTGTCTCATGTATCTCAGCTCCATTTTTGTACAAGATGAGTTGGCTCAACACTGTCATATTTTCAGAAACAATACTCTATGGAATAAAAGTATTTCTTTTACTATCATGTGACCTTTTAATCTGTATTATATTAATGAAAACTTTCATGGGAAAAAGCCCCACAGTAATGTTAGAAGAATACCTTTGAATATGCCAGGCCTCTCTACAGGGGATTTGTTTAGAAGTCAAAGCTGTCTATAGCCCTTCGTGTCAGATGATACTCAGCTAAGGTGCACTACATGAAACAGGAGTCCAGTTTTGCTCTCATCAGCAACATACACAGGAAATGATAGCTGAGGCAGTTTGTGAACATAATAGAGCCCCAAGAGTGATTTTAAGCTTGTATTCACTACATAGCCATCTGCTGTTATTTCGAATTGAAATTTTATTAACTTTTCCATTTTAACCATAGTATTTCTACGAAGGTCACAATTAAATATTAACACTTCAACTTGCAAAAAAATTAATCATTCCTTTTCTACTAATAACACTTGGTCTTTGCTTCTGAACATGTCATAAATGTGATAAAGAAAGTGCTAGAGTGCAAGGGAGGTTTCATCAGCAATCTGGTCAGTGAGGTTAGAAAATTTGTGTGTCATTTCTTTCTCTCAAGAGAAGAGTAATTAGTTTGTTTTGCAATGAGAAGAAAAAATCATACACATTTTAATCTCCATATGCACATTCTTTTCTGAGAATACAGAGCAGCTCTCTTTCTGAGCACACTACAAACTAGAATGAAGATGTTGGAACTGTTGTGGTGTGCCACGGCCAATACCATGGACAGCAAGACCAAAGCAAAACAAACCTCCAGTGGTTTGATGCCCACACAATCCAAGAGCCCTTAGGATAGGGTGAGTTCCCAGAAGGCTGTGTGGGACATGCAGATCAGGCCCCCATAATAGGCCACTGCCATCTCCTCCCCTTCTCCCCTATATTTGGTTCCCCTTCCAGAAGCTTCTCTGTTCCTCGGCTCCCCATTGGCTCATGTTAATTCTCCCTGTCCACCCCTGTTATCATTGGTTGTACACACTTTTCCCTGCTATGTAATGCCCCCTTGTTGCGTTACTATTGGTTGCTGTGTGCTTTCCCCTCCCATTCTGTAGGGGTATAAAACCTCTTGTCACAATCATTTCTTTGGGTGTCATTCATGTGTTTCACTGGGTTGGTTTTTGACCCTTGCTCTCAATAAACCCTTTCCTTTTACCATGAAGAAGTTTCTCTGCCTTATTCCTGCCTCCTCTGCGCACCCTTGCTAACAGTGGGAAAGGTGAACCACAGCTTTGCCTGCACTCCTGCGCTGCGTCGGCATCTGTCTCCCCCTCTGGTGCGGGTGGGTCCCACTTGCTTGTGGTCGCAAGCTAGCCGGCAGACAGCACCGCGGCAGGAACTACTAAAGTTGACATGTCCATAAATGGTTTACTTTAAGCTGAAATGCTAAATAGGATAAACACCTGATCTTTTTGTTGGAATCAGGTGTAAAACACTGTTCACATCTGGAGGCCTTATTACCTGATGTAATTTAAAGTATACAATGTTTGGGAATGCAGTGTAGCAAGTAGGTGACAAGAATCCAGAAAGAAGCACTCATGACTTTGAAGATACCGGTCTTGAATGCCCAGTTTTAAGTTTTCTTGCAAATGGTTTAAACTTCTGAAATTACTTCCTGGGGAGTTTTTTTTGCTTTTTAGGTAGAAACCATGGAACATAAACAGTTCCAGTTCTGAAAAGGCTGAGATGAGTGTATTATGAAACCATAGGATTTTACTGCTTCTTGAACTAGTGTTCTGAAAGACTTCTGATTCACAAAACATAGGTTAAGCAATTCCACGAAACCGATAAGATAGCCTAAACACATGAAGCCAATGAAACAGTGAAGGGGGCACTGCAATGACTCTTGGATATCAGATAATTTTATCAGCATTAGCTATCTGGGAAAAACACAAGCAAAAGGCAGAATTTACAGCAGTCATATCACCAGGAAGGCAACTTCTCTGATGTTTAAAGTCATAGTCTTGCAGCAGTAACTCATCTTCCAGCATGAGGAAGAAAACTGGCAAGAACCCATAATCAGTTTCCCAAAGGCAAACTAAGTGTAAGGAGAAATAAAAGTAGGTAATACTGAGTGGGAAACATGAGTATTGCAGTGCATCTTAGGTTCACTACATAATACTTGGAACTGTGAAAAATGTTTGGAACCCTCTTAGTATTATTCTTATCAAAGAGAGCTGAGTTAAGCCAGTAAAGAGTTTTTAGAAACTCATCTTCACATGCATGTCTTACTTTAAAAAAAAGGAAAAAACCAACAAACGAAACCAAAAATATCCTAACCGTCTTTGAAACATTTAGAAAATGTGGAGCAGGTAGTTTGAAAATTAAACAAAACCAAACACTCCATTTAATATAGCATGGTGTATGAGATATGGCTTGGTATGGAAGTAATTTCCAGAAAAAATAATCTACTAAATCGTTTTATATATTACAACCACCTGGACTGTAGGATAGAATGATACACTGCAGAGACTTACACTGAGTTAAGGTAATCCTAGTAGGGACCTGGAAGACACAGAAAAGCCCTGTGGTACTATGCGAAACCTACTGTTTACCAGAGTAGATTATTTTACCACCAATGGAAAATCTACAAACTCTAGATACTGTCTGTTGAGTGTTTCCTTATTGGTAAAATGTTTTGCTTTCTGAAACAAAAATATCTTTTCAGGAAGATTTTGAAGAGTCTAAAGTTTGAACATGTAACCCACTACCTCTCGTTATTTCATTATAACTTGGTTGTACTTCCGAGATATTACTTTTCTGAAGAGGAAGTGAATCATATCAAAATGCTGGGGAAGAGAAAAAAGACCAGATAAAAGAGATTGTACTGCTCTGCTGCTGTAAACGCTACATAACTGTGGCTCTTGCCAAGCAAACACCAAAGCCAGGACAATGCATGCACTAACTAAGCTTACTTCTTGAGCATGGAGGGACTCCCTCTTAGCTGTCGGAAGCAACAGTGCCCTGAAGTACTGAGTTGGTATCCCCACACAGGGCAGCCATGATCCTACCATGGATATGACTGTGTTGTGGCATGCACCTTCCCACGTTAATTGTCTCATTGATCTGATGTTTTGAACAGGCACAGCACTACCAAAGTACTTTTGCTTCAAATTCTGTAGTTAGTTCATCTGATGCCATTGCAGATAAATCTGTGGGTAGGGTCTTCCCTATCTCTCCTTTGCTCTTACATTTCAAATGAAAATAACAGTAAAACACAAATGATTTTCAGGCCAACACAAAGATGTACAGAAAAGCACACCTTCATGGAGAATACATTTTGTGAACTCCGTTCTGCTGCTGAGATGAATAATAAAAAACCACTTTATATGGAAGATGATACTAGGAAAATAATGAAACAGACTCCAAAATGAGAACTCTGTCATAGGTTTTAACTATTGTCATTGGATACTCTGTGAGATCTACAGAAAGGTAAACATAACTGACATCCATCCTTATTACTATGGTTTACGTCAACTCATGTAGAGTTTCACTAAGGCTGCAGAAACTAGAATCAATCTAAGGTATCTTTGCATTCATTGAAGAAACGCAGTCCTAGGTCATCCTCTGGATCATCTAGCCTTATTCTCTGACTTCACAGAATGCTAAGGGCCCTAATGTAGACACCACGGTCAGGTACCTAACATTAGATAACTGAGTATGAGTCTCTGTCTGAAGTTATCAAATCACAGATTAGGTGAACCATAAGTTTAGTAAAAGTATTGGGAAAAATACATGGAGTTTTACTATTTAAACATAAGTATTAAGAAGCCAGATTGGTGGAAACATTCTTTTGCTTTCTAAAGAAAATATTCAATTACTGTAAAGACATGCTGTTCTACACAAAACATCTTTAAGTCCCATATGCAAAACATCATTGTTTAACACACACAGCCTCGAGCATATGTGTGCATCACTACTGCTTCTGCACCTTTCTGCATGGGGGCCTGTTCTGCAGTGCTCTCAGTGTTCAATAGCATGTGGTCTCTAAATCCAGGTTCTCCTGCGTAGCTACACTCTAAATTTTCATATATTATAGTAAATTAAGCATAATTTTTCACATTTTAAAGAAACATTGAGGAATTTTCTATACAAGGCTTCTAATACATAAATGACCATGGTAGAGGGACTCTTATTGGCAGAACTCTGAGAGTACTTTGCAGTCTTAGGCTTTTTCAATTCCTCAGGCTCTTCGATCAGCTTTGTCCAATGGTTTTATTGACCTTGACTCCAGATTGTTCCCTGTGGACTACCAGTAATCTGCCTAAAAAGATAGGGCCTTCAGACTACTCTGTTGCTATCTTTGAAATCCTGAGGATACTGAAGCTTTGGGCTTGGGAGCATTTGGAAAAGTCTGTCAATTTTTTTTCTCTCTGGCCATAACTTCATAGTTCTTATAGCCTGATGTAAATTCATGTTGCCATTAAGGTCCTTCCCTCTATCCTCAGCCATTCCTTTCTGCTAACTCCACCGTGCTGGCAATAGCCTTTACACAGCTGTTCAGAGAGTTGGGTACTGCTGAGAACTAACTTAAAAGATAACGTGATCGTCTCTGGGTACACTGTCCTGAGCAACCCTTTCGCAGAGGGCACACATTTATGGCAGATATAAGTAATGTCACTACAACTTCTGCAAACTTATACTTCAACTAAAATGCGCTTTAAAATATCATTGCACAATTCAAGTGTTACGGAATTCTGGTAGAGGAGGGAAAAGAGCCTTACCACCACCATTTAAACTCTTCCCTCCCCTAATCCTTTTTTTTTCCATTTGGAAAACAACATCAGTATTTGAATACAAATTACGTAAATTGGGTAGTGTCTTATAGTTGTTGTCAGACCTATTATAGAGACTAACCTGAACCACTAAATAAGCTTCATCTTTGGATTCACACACAACTGTTCACAGCATGTAAATACAGATGCAAAAAAGACAGAAAATGCAAGGGGTTTCCTTTTGTTTTCTAATTCCTGCCTTCACAACACAGGCATACATTTCCTTCACTGTTAGATATGCAGCATTCATTCTATTCCTGAATCATGGATTTGAATGGTGCAGCCTTTTATAATTGGGATTTCCTTAAAAATATTGAACATTTTTACTATTAACTGCTATCTTCAAAATCCTAGGGCAACGTTCCAAGAGCTTTGATTTTCCCCCAAATGATTTGGTTCTCAGAATGTTTCAGTTTCTGGATTTAGCAACTCTGAGCTGTGGTGCAGAAAAATATGTTTTAAAAAATCTTTGAAGCTAAGTGCAGAGAAGAGCCCAGTAGCTAGCTAGAAATTGCAGCACGCATTATTTTATTTTTTCCGGCATCAGGATTCCAGCCCAGCAGGCACACAAACATCCAGTGTGTGCCAGAAAACACAATGAATGAACTCGATATCAGGACTTAACTTTTTCTAATAATAAAAAGGCAGAAAAAATGTGGCTGCTGATGTTAGTTTGGTAATTATCTGTCATTTTTTCTTTCACTGCTGATGGACACAACCTACAGAACTCTACTTTCAAGTTTATTCTCGTAGCCATAAATAAACCTGTGCTAGTACTAGAACAACTTAAATAAAGGTAATTTTCTTCCTATCCCCATCTCCTCATCTTTAGCAAAGGAAATAAACACTTAAACTAACGGTAGCTGTGTGCTGAGGATCTCAGTTTTCAAGCCTGGTTTTGCTATTTTATGAGCTGGCAAGAAACTCAAGGTGATGAGAGAGATTATACTTAGTCCTGGAGGAATATGGATGACTATCCAGAAACTCTCACCAACTAAGTAAAGAGGTGATGTCAATATTTTCTGAAAAGACTTTCTGGGAAGAGAGGGACCATATTATAGAAACTGGAAGCATTATCTTGTGGATTTCTAGGAAGGTGCTTTAGGTCCAGTCTTATTTAACATTTTCATTAATGAGTTGGAAGTGAAAGTAACTAGCTTGTAATTACATTTGCTGATACTAAATGGAAAGGAGATTCAAACTTCACTGGGGACAGAGGAATAATGCAGGGGGACTTACAGTATAGATATAGGCAGAAAAATCTCTAAATGAATGGGAAGGATGGGAGTGAAGGAAAGAAGAAAGGAAATAGAATACAATTTTTTAAAATTGATCTGTGTTCCTGTCCATTAATTTGCTTTGTATCACATACAGACAAACACTAGTTCCAGGTACTGAGTAGTCATTCAAATACTATAATTAGGTATTTGGAAGACATCTAATAGGAATATGAAGCAACTGCAGGGTGGGAATCAGGGGTCTGTGACTATGAGGACAGTTGTGGGTTCACTGTATCTGGGTAGAAGCTTCACAAGCAGCAGATGTGCTTTGCTCTTGATATGGTTTGAGAAGCCCTTGACTTCAGTCTCTAGACAGAGAGGTGCTTTTGTAAAAGTGCATGGACCTGTGCTCATAAATCTGGGGCCCAAAAAGTAACTGATTGGCTCTTTACAGGGAAGTGAACCCATTTTTTTCAGTTGATTAATCCAGAAATTGAAGCGGGATGTTTTAATGCTCCCTTGGTCTTTTCATAAAATGACCTTTGTTCAGTGGTGAGATGATTTGTTTTCTCTTATTACTTAAGAATTTCTGGTGACTTAAGTGGCAGAAACATATACACTTGTATGTGCACATTTGCACATAAAGAAATAAACCAGTTAAAAAGAATGAAAACCAAAAAAAGGGGTCTTGGCAGAAAGCCAAAACTGCAGAAAGCCTTCACCATGTTCCTAATAAATGCACAAGATGTCAGAAGGCAGAGAAAGTTCTGTATGTTAAAATATTAATGTTAGTAAACACTGATTTGTTTAGATTTAATACAGAGGATTAAGGAAGGAGGAATGGAGAAATGGGCATCAGGTAGTGCCCCAAGGTAAAATGCAGCTTCGTAGTTATGAAAATTTAATTTGACTGCATTGGGAATAATTGCTCCAATTTGATAGCAGGCCTATGCCAGCAAGATAACAGTCACTCAAATGGACATTGCCCTGTGTACACTCTTGAGCAACTGCATAATATCCTCAACTGGAGAATGATGTTGTATCCCATTGTTATAGGAGAACTATGGACCTGAAAAAGACACTAAACCAGACTGAATAATACTCTAGTGAAATATTATTTCTGTAATGAAGCTTCTTTTTGTTGTCACATAAAAGTCTTCTTAAAAGCAAAAAACTTTTTATTCTGAAAGTGGAAAATCCATTGCAACATTAAAAACCCAAACACTTTTCAATTTTCAGTGAGGGTCTCCTCTCCTCTCCTCTCCACT
>VZTD01001651.1:2245618-2394578 GCA_013397725.1 Rhagologus leucostigma
TCCCCTCCCCTCCCCTCCTCTCCTCTCCTCTCCTCTCCTCTCCAGTATAATGATGTAAAAGCTCTTTAAAAGTGTGTTGATTATATCTATATATATTAAAAAAATAAATTCTATTTATGTTCAATGTAGGATATCTTGACATTTCCAGGACAGGACAGAAGTGCTTATAAGGACTAAATCCTTATGCTTAATCTGTCAGATTCTGTTTTTTAAATTTGCTACTAGTTCCCAAAAAAATTGAGGAGGTTGGGAAGAAAAGCACAATTTTGTATTTCCTTCAGACCGCTCTGAGTAACACAAAGAATAAGCGAGCAAGGAACTAGCATCCCAGCTGAATATTTACAGTAGCAAATGTACTCATTCCCTGTCTGAATTTCCTATAACGCTTTTTCCATTCATCCTTTTCCTCTTCTGTTTTCACAACACTTTGTGAGTACTGAGAAAATGTCATTAATGACTGATACAAAGAATCACACATGAGCATATAGATAAACTGGGGATGACAAAATATCAACTTGCAGCTGCTCAATTGGAAGCCGTATCTACACAACGGTTAATTACTTTTAATTTAATTAGGACTCCTGGTATTGTTTCTATCTCATAGATTACATTATAACATGCAATGTGTTAAAGCAGGAAGATGAACTGTGAGAAGACTCTGGAAATATTACCTATTTTGTCTAGAAGTACCATACTTCAATGCCTCCAAGCAATTACCGCTCATGGGTAATGATCAGTTCTTGCGTGCTGCTCTGTTTTAGCACTTTGGTATATTCAAAATACTCAAGTAATACAATTTGGAAATATACAGTTCAGCTTTGTAGAAGTAACACAAATTGACACATATACATATATATATATAGGGCAAAATTTTCACCAATTTTATCCTCTAAAAATTGCAAATTATTTAAATAGATTTCAGCTAATCAGCTGCAAAGTATAATCATCAAGTGCAAAGAACAAAATATATGACTTACAGAAATCAGTTCCAACGTTAAAATCATGTTATGTAAAATCCAGTGGGGCAAACTTCCTAATGGTGTAAATGGGAATAGTTCCTCCTTCTTCACTCGTGCCACCAGAGAATATATTAGCTCTTAGGAGGGTAGTTAACTGAATGAAAAAATAGCCCCTAAAACCTGATAAAATCTTGAATTATTCATGTAAATAGACAAATTTGAGTGCTGTAACTAGCATTACACATTATGATGGTCCTTCAATCTATCATGATGCACAGTTTTCTGATGGAACCTGATTCTGTACTCAGAATGCGGCCTCCCATTTTAGCTTATAGCAGAGTCCATAACTTTTATTGATGATTCCCCTTTATGTGGCTGTTTGCTTTCTATTTATCAGCAAATCCCAATAAACATACTCAGCCAGAAGTGCAAATATTTTTGCTTTATTATTTTATTGGGTTGGGCAACAGATCTATTGAAATAACTCCTGAAGGTTCAAGCTAGCATCTGGCCCATGTCTTTCTTCTTCTCTCCCTACTCCTATCCACCAGCATTTAAAATCCTCCTGCACTGTCAATGCAGGACAAACAGGGGAGGAGAGTCTATGTACATGGCAGATTGTCAGACCAGATTAATGCTCACTTTATATTATATCTCGTTTCCACTCTACCTAAGAGCATGCAAACAAAAATCTTTTCTCTTTGTATTGCTCAATATTGGTGCCATTGGCTTCCAAAGTCCCTTTGTCTTTACTGCTAATGCTAGAAATTACTTTGGGGCTGATTTTAGCCGTATAACAACCTGAATTTTCCTCACTTTGTGCAATAAAATAAAAGTTAGCCTCATACTAGTGTTCTAGTTGCACAACAAGTAATAAACATATTTCCTATAATAAGGTCGAATTCTGACCTTGAAAAAAATGTTTTTCATATGACTTCAACTGAAAATGAGGGTAACCTGCAATTTAGACATGAAGAACCATAGCCAAACCACCAGGGTTTCACTGATGACTCTTTCAGTAAATTGTTCTGTGTATTGAGCAGGTTCAGTTCTCCAAGGCTGGTGCATATGACTAATGCTAAATAAAAGCCTTCATAGCATATACAGCAAACATTATGTGTAACCTGAATGATGAAAGTATGAAAACATCAGTCTTTCACACTGAAGTGAATAACGTTCATAAATCCTCACTGCCCCTGCCCCAAAAATAAAGAAAATTACATGGGAAACCAACTATACAAACAAAAACCCCAGCTGTCAACTGCTGCACTTCATATACTTTCTACTATAATGATTAATCCTCTGAGAATTCCTTTGTGAATTGTCTCTGAACTTAAGTGCATGATTAATGCACCTTGGCAATCCTATCCTGAATCTGACATTTTGTTCCTGGAGTCACTCATACCACTTGCAGCATAATGCCTAATAATATTCCTGGTAAAGAAGCAATATTTTTTATGCACTTGTAAAAATATAAGTGATTAATTCTTTCCATTTGGACACTTTAAAAATAACCAAATAGCAGGACACTGAGGGACATGGATTCTAGAACAGCCTGATGAAGGATGCTATCCTTCCCTGAGATGAGCGTGTTGGAGGACTGATAAACTCCCTGCAAACAGGAGATAACTGACAAACTTAGACCTTTCAGAGCTGTGCTGGCATCACAAGACATCATAATTCTTCAGAGACCAAGACTAATTAACAGAAAGAGATGAAGACCCAGAGCCCAGGTTTAATAGAAAGTTCAGAGCCACTTCGCTGAGTCTGAACCCAAATGTCATCAGTGAAAGCCTTAAAAACTGGTCTTGGCAAGAGTTATGGCATACAGTTTTGGAGACATTTTCTTTCTCTTATAGTTTAATTTCTGTTTAAATCCTGGCTAGCAAAGGTATTCTAGAAGGTGACAATAGGTCTGTCTCTTTACCCTGACTGTTTTTGCAAAAACCAAGATTAACTTGAAGAGAACATTGACATTTTATGAAAATCATGACTGCTTTGTTTAAGAGCAAGAAAAGAAGCAAGATTTGAAAGGACTGATAAGGATACCTCTTGGTAATCCCCTTGGTGGTAAGCATTTATTTATGTCAGGGGAGAACATCATGCATATAACAACTGTACAAAAATATTGTCTCAATATGAATGAAACAATTTGCATAGAATCCCAGAATATCTTGAGTTGAAGGTATCTATAAGGACCATTGAGTCCAACTCTCTGCTTCTCAGAGGGCTACGTAAAACTAAACCATATGTGTTGCATAGCTAGCAACGTTTGCTATCTTGGTAGAAACTACGTGGTATCCTGTTGGGGAGTGGTCTGCTCTTCAGGAGAAGGTGCATCTGCTTCTCTCAACTTACCTATTTATTTGTCTGTGGTTCTGCTCCACTGGTTGTCCAAACTACATGCACTCTGAACTGCTATTTGTCATTTTCCTCACAATTATTTCCCTCTGAGGTGAAACTCAGGTGTGGCCTTGAGAGGTTTTGCTCTAAGATGAAAGGAAACTGCTGTGACGCTATCTGTCCAGCTAGCAGGGTGATGAAGCATCGGGCACCCGCCCACGTGGGAGGGGATGATGGAGGCAGCTTGCATGGGCGCGGGAGGGTTGGCGAAGCTCCAGCACGGTTTCGCCTAACCCACCAATGTTAGGGCACGCAGAGGAGGTAAGAATGAGGCGGAGGGACTTCTTCATGGAAAAGCAGGTGAAGGTTTATTCAACTTGGAGGTCACGAGAAGAAGCCCCGAAAAACCATTACCAGGGCTTGTTACGCCCTTACCGAAAGGGAGGGGAAAACATGAAACAACCAATAATGCAGGGACATGGGGTTTGAATCCTGGTGGGCAAAGGGTACAGACCAATAGAGGATAACGTGGGAGGGGAGAAATACTGTGGGCCAACAGGGGATCAGGGAACCCAGAACCCTCTGTGGGAAGAACCAAACACAGGGGGGAAAGAGGGAGATGGCAGTGGCCGATATGATATTGGTGGCCATGGAACCAGCCATAACGCACTGCAACAGGAGACTGTATTGAAGTCCTATGACTGTGAGCATTATGCCTACAAGTATATATATACCTGCCTGTTTCATGTCTTGCCACTGCCCATAGTATGCATCACATTTGCAGCATGACACTATAAAACAGCATGTCATAGGCTATGACAGAACTGTCACATCTGAGTCACTTCAAATTGAAAATAAAATTATATTTTAAGGTATATTTCAGAAGGATGCCAATGACCTGAAAATACCTGAGGCAAGCATTGCATATCATGTCTGGGGCAGTGGGCCTAGGTCAGTGCGGGATATATTTTTTTTCTTTTTGGTCTGTAGGTCAGAGACTGTTCCTACAGCGCTATAGATACAGACAGAAATTATGAAACACCAAAGCAAATTCATCTTGTCTTTTATTTAACTTGTCTATATTCTTTAGCTTTAATGCAAGTAATCTTCAAGAAGGCCATTGGATTTGTCTACATTAGCAGGGAACACTACAGGACAGGAACTGTATAGCCAAAAGGGCTGTTGTGAGGCCCAGTGTCTATGCCGTGTTCCAGGATGAGCTAGATCCAGCATTCCACGGCCAGAATACCCCTTACTGGCTGGATCATACCAGGAGCAGTCCTTTTAGAACTTTGTCTAGATAGTTTCTTCCAAAGGAAATCCAGCCTTTATGCTTTGTGACCTCCCTGCAATGTCAGCCTTGGGCCTGGTGTGGAGATTCTCTTAAAAACCACACTCACCAAACATGAATGCACCTATGGCAGGAGCCTCAGTAAAAAGGACAATAAACCAGACTATGATGAAATGTGCTCAGTTAACCCTGGCTAACAGTTAAATCACAGTGTGTCACGGGAAGAAAAAAAGGATGAAAAAGCGTGTGGGTTGAGATAAAGACGAGAAGATCACTTACCACTTATTGTCATGGGCAAAATGGGACTGGACTTAGGGAAAATAAATTTAGTTTGCTTCCAATTAAAATATATTTGGGAAATTATGACTGTAGCTTTTACCTTTGCTACTTGGCCATGCTCATTTTGAGAAGTAATGGTGATCGCATTCCTGTGACATATAATTTCTTCCTATCCATATTTCAAGTCTTTCCAGGCAGACTATTGAAATGAATGAGGAAGAGATGTAGCTATCTGTAATGATAGCTAATCTAATAGCTGTGATCCAGGTGTCACAAACATTACTGATCAAAGCAGACATTAATACCGTCTTTTTTGTCAATTGCTTTTTCTACCATGAATCACAAAGTTCTGAGGTTTCTCTCTCTCTGAATAAAGGAACACTACACTGACTTTACCCTAGCTCTCTGAAAGACTCCAGAGATATCAATAGGTAATTGTTCTTCATACTTGAGCTTTTAATCCTTTAACCTTTCATATTCAGTTCCTGTGTAAAACTGGTCAGATGGCCAAACTTGCAGGCTGTGGATGATACCCAAGAGCATATCTTCTTCAACAAATGGAGTCCAACTAATAGTAGTTCTAAAGAAGAATATCTGAAGAAAAATGAAGAAATGAACAAACACCAAAATAAAATCATCCAGAGATAAGTTTAGGTAAGATGAAGGAAATATATGGAGATAGAGGAAAACCACTAACAACAAAAAATACACATTTCCAGTGAACAAAGTCAGTCACAGTTTCAGAAACCATTCAGTCACCATTTCAGAAACATTTCAGTAACCATACAGTTTATATATGCTCAAGTATATAAAAAAATCTGCAGTTACCAAAAAAAATTTCCCTCTTTTAATTTGTTATACACATATTATTAGTAGTATTTATGAATTATCCAGAACTGAACAAGTGAACCATGCCCTCCTTATCTGCAGACTAAAAGATATAAAAATATAAGTCATGCAGACTGAAAGACCTTTCAACTTAAAACAAAAGACTTTATTAGGAGGAATCTCTAGAAACTTTCCGAAGTCCATGAAGTTGTCCAACAAAATCCCAAACAACCTTATTAAACAGAAAAGAAATACCAGGTGGATTAAAGATCCTGGAACAGAGGTTTGACAAAAAATGAATCTAAAATCAGCAGCAGAAACAGTCAAGAGATCCCTTAAGAAAAAAAAAATGGCAGGACCAGATGTTGTCCATACTTTTTGGCTTCAGTATCTTGTATTTTTGCACCATGACCAGCTCAAAATTCCAGTGACTTCTATCAGGAGTAATTGTTAAGTTGCATGTCAGAATAATGTTAATTATGGAAACCAAAAGCACTGGCCATCAAGTAGTTCCCAGCTCCTAAATAATCACATCTCTCAACCATTTGCAAGCTGTTAACATTGATCATACCAGAAAAAACCTACTCCAGTGTGGTTACCAATGCGACTTTCACATGGGAATGAAAAGGATGCAGAAAGAAATACTAGTACTATTTTGAGGATTGGTTTCTGATTGACATGTAGAGTATAAAGACTGCCAAAACCAGAAAATCTCAGGACAATATGCAAAGACTATAAGGTCTTTGATTTTGTCCCTCATACATGAATAAAGAAAGCATTAAGAATGTATAGCACTACAATAACATAGTTCTTGAAAATTTACATAAAAATATCTTGAAGACAGAAACCTCCCCCTCTAAGATTACAGCTTAAATCCAGTCCATAACGCCTTGGGAAGTTTCTGGGGGAACTTGTTGTTATCCCAATTTTCATAATTTACAACTTGTCATTATTCAGCCTTCAAAGGAAAATTTGAATGGAAATTCAATGTATCTTGCAAAACATTACTAATAACCACCCTACATATAAATAATCTTAGATGATTACTAAATCAGGTAAAATTATCTTAACCTCATGAAGATCATCAAGTCTTTCCAGAAATCACGCAACTCAGACAAGTTGCAACCAATGATTTACTTTTAATGACAGAAGGAGTCATTGAACCCTTATCCTTCAGAGAAAACTGACACCTTTAACCACAAAACTAGTAGAAATAGTCTCTCTTCAAGACAACTGCTTCCATGCCCTATTTTGAATATATGTTGCAGGGACTTGCTTTAGTAGAACTGAGGCTCTTAGTAGAATAACCAAAAAAGTGACTTACTCCATAAAGAGCATTACATCCAAAACCAGACACTGAGATGTTACATATTCCTAGAAGGAAAGCTGAAAGAAGTCTGAAAAACTTCTGTTTAGAGAGTTGTTTCTTAGACAAGCTTTAAAGTTATTGGGTAAGGGAGTAATTGTGGAAAACACAGGGAAGAAATACAATCGTGGAAAGAAAATCAGTTTTAGAGTCAGAAGGCCCTCTTATAGGAAATGTGTGAAGAGACATTAAAATGTCAATATAGACTCTTCTGGGTAAGATAGCTCAGCTGAAATCATTCACTGCAGCCCTGGCTGCAGTTGCACACTGCCTCTTGACACACAAAGGGAGGGGGGATAACACACGTGAAAGGCTATAAAACATAATGCCATAATACATTTGGCACAATGTGTAAACCACAGATAGCATCAACATTGCCCTTCACTATGATCTGTGTGGCCAATATTCCTTTCCTAGACATTACAAACAATGAGATCAGAAGCCTGATCTACTGGCAGATGAAAGAAAAAAAGGGAAGAACCTTTGGGATATTGTATCTGGATAGATCAGTAAAAGGCAGAAAAACAG
This sequence comes from Rhagologus leucostigma, assembly GCA_013397725.1. Taxonomy (NCBI): domain Eukaryota; kingdom Metazoa; phylum Chordata; class Aves; order Passeriformes; genus Rhagologus; species Rhagologus leucostigma. Next base: position 2,253,213 of record VZTD01001651.1, read on the forward strand.
ATTCCAGAGACTTCAAGATCATCATCAGTATTATCAACACTGCCTGCCCATAAGCTTAACGTATGACAAAAAGGGAAGTACAATTCCAATACTTCATCACTACCGCTTTGAATACAAGACTTCAGGAGAGCACTGAAAAGGACGGGAAAGAGAATGATCAAAGGAGTAATGATTTTTACAACTTCTATGGCTCAGCCTGAAATCCCTGGGCAACATCTTAACACCTTCAACAATGATCTGAACATTTCCATCAGGTACTAGAGTTCCTGGAAACATGGCTGTTTTTTTCCCTGACACCTCTGACATTTTTCCTAAAAATTTTGGTGTTTAGCTGGACAAAAAACATTGCCAATTTATAAACAATTACACCAATACATTAGAATGTGATATGAAAAAATAATAACAAAAAAAATTGGGCAACTTTATTATTCCAAGAAGCTAGAGGATAAACAAGACAGTATCACAAGGATAAAATAATCACATAAACCCAGAGTGATAATTGCAAGTTCTGCAGCATAGTGTTCAAAGGTGATAACTTCTTCCTAACAAAAAAACCATGCTAAAATTGCTTTCTGTTCTCTGTTGGCAAAATCTACTGCCCTGAACTACAGTCTGTGAGTTAAGAAGGGTGTAAAGATGAATGTAACACATACAGCACAAGAATAGCTACCATTACGTGATAGAAGAGAATGGAGTAAGTCAGGACAAGATGGAATTAATTGCTCTGAATATTAGCTACTTAAAAACCAAACAAATTTCTGACTTTAGAACTGCTTAGCATAGTTAAAATTAAAAAAATTATATGAGAAAGACTGTAAATGGACAATCAAAAACATCACCAAACTGCTGCCCTAACCAACATTCCTTTGGGATTGACTGCTGTGTTGTGTCGCTGTCACAGTGGTGAAACTCATTTGCCCACTGGGTGTGTGTTGTCACATGTCACGTTTCCAGTAAACAACTTATAAAGAGCTTTCAATGAAAAGCAATCTTAATCTTTATTTCACAGGGTGGACAACATGCTTCTTTATAGACAGAAAAATGGGATTGACTTCAGCAGTTGGTCTGGATTTGCATAGACAAGATCTGGCACACAGAGCTGAGATGCTGCAATGTTAGTGTGGAGCACAGCATGTGAAATCAAATGTGACCTCTTGTTCCTGTTCCTACTTTTTTCAATTTTGTATCAGAGCACTCAGATCCTTCAGTATGTATCTTCTAGAGCTGTTTCAGTGCCAGCACACTTAGTCTGTGCCATTGCCAGAGTGAATTTTGTTAACACAAGTAGTGATCTCAACAGTACACAGTATTTGATCAGTTGTGGCTACTGTTCTCATTTCTCTTCTCCACCATCATTATCAGATGGTCCTGTCTCTTATACAACTTGAAAAGAAATTATTTCATCTAGAAGAAAATGATACATTTGGTCATGGTTCTGTGTCTTCCTGCGTGCTGTTTAGCTACTGCAGATAGAGTTAAAGCTGTTCACATCCACTGAGGCACACACATACACCTCGCTGAGAGCACAGGATGGCATAAAGCAGCTGACTATGAGTCTTCTGTGAGAGAAATGACCTGGTAGAGCAGCATAAAGTGGTATAAGATGCAGACATCCTTTCCGGGCCCGGCGGTGAGGAATCAATATGGATTCAACACTCACTGAATCATTATTTTATGGTTAACAAAACTTGCAGTAAAGAAAGCAGTTAACTTATAACCATTGGAATGTATGACCTGTAATTAACAAACTTTCTATCATCTTTTTCAATTTAAGAAATATTTAGAAGTGAATTGCTGCAGTAAAATTTCCTTTTATTAAATCATCATTATTTTTGCTGAACATATTCCATGCAGTGTTATTATAAAAAATTAGTCTGAAGTGAGGAAAGAAACAAAACCACCACATCTTGAAATACAACTTTTTGGACTTCAAATTGTGATTTTTTTGTTTTGCTTTTTTAATCACTTTCAAAATTCACTGAGTTACAGTGAGTCTCCAGTGTCCATACTGCAAATCAAAACATTTCCTCTATATTGCTGAACACTAATTCTCTTTCAATCTAACAGATTTCACACATGATAAGTAATAGTTTATGCTTAGCATAGTAATTAGGCTATACCAACATCAAGCAGGATATTGATGTTATTAACTTCTGTTGTCTGAAAACTCTTGTCTACCTTGAGGGCTCTGATAGAAGAGGAACAATGTTTAAAACCTCAACAGCAGAAGGAAACTCTGCTTTGCATCTGTGATATGAATAGCCAACCCAAGGCCAGAACACCTGATCCACACACAAATTTACTACTGAACCTCTACTGTATCCTATACAGGTTTAAAGGCTGAAGTGCTTCAGGAGCTGATTAATATAGAGATGAAATGTTTCTCAAGGGCAGAAATATTTTAGAGATATTTGGGAAGATGGTTGTGGGGCAGAAACAAACTCAGTCAACCATTTTAATGTTTTACTGTATCTTTATCAGAGCTAATGCTTGTCGTCTAGGCTCTCTCTGTAGACAATGGACTGATGCTCTTCATCACAGAGTGTGATGAATCGCTCTCCGGAATTTCCTGTCTCTTTACTGACCACAGAAGAAGTCTGCCTGACTACCTCAGATTGTATTTCTAACTCCTATGTAGTCAATTTTAAGTACAATGGATCCCACCTCAAGTTCTTTATAGCTGTCATCAGATTGGCCTTCTTTGATTTGATACATGACTGTGTTTCTTTTCTTGGTGCTTAATGTTAACTGTGTTTTAACTTGTACCTTTCACCATTTTAAAAGTTTGGTAAACTTGATTACGGACATAGAAATCTTAGAAGCCTGACTGCAGTGCAAGTTTAATTGTTGAATTGTTAGAATTCATTAAAAGCTCTATGCCTATCAGATTTTCTTGACTTTGTTTTCAGCAGATATGAACACAGGAAAGGGTAAAAATCCTGATTTCAAAGCAGGAAACACGTTTATAAATGAAAACTAAAAAGCAAGAAAATGAAGACATGCAGTTTCATAGTCTAAACAGTACATGTTATTGGACATACTTTCTTTTCTGGGGAACACTTCATCCTGGGTTTGTCTCCCATTTATATTTAGTGGTTTTTTTCTCGTTGCTAAATGCTAGCTAGAGCTTTTCTAAATTGCCTTATATTTTCAATTTTTTTATTTGAAAGGCCTTAATTTGAGAAGGATTTTTTTCATTAGTTTGTCATTTAAGAGAATAGAATATTCCAAAGATTCTTTAAGGCTGAATCTTACAGATAAACAGATAAACAGAGTGAGAGTTTTGACTAATATTCCATCCCTGGCTAATTCTGCGTTCAAGTAGTACCTGGATTGCAGTTTTAAGTGTTTGCCACAATGGTGTCCTTTTTTTTTTTTTAGTAACAGTGCAAAACCTTCTTGTGTCTCTGTAATGGTTTACTGGCAACTTGATTTTCTAAAACATTTGCTGACTGTACATGTACAGTGCACTAAAATATGCTGATAGCCAATTGTAGAGACTGTATGACTTCATTGTACCTGTGACAGACTGGGCTTTTAGAATACTTTACTCAATCTCCTGTTAGTCTTGGCAGCTTTGAGGCTTCTGCTATCACAACAGGACTTTAGCTTTTCTGAACCATTCAGTGTCCTGGATATTGACTTTTAAAAATATTGTCTCTCTGGAAGGCAGCAGAAGCACCCGTCATTTGAGTGGTTGTGCTTTCACTATGGTTTCCACTTCTTTTCTTCTGTGTTGGAGTCGTATTTGAGCAGTTTTGACTCAAAGGATCTGCATAACCATCTTGTGACTCTCCCTATTCTGGCATTAAAGCTGGCATTCATGACACTTAATAGCAAGAGCTTGCTTGAAGTTCCTTTCATTGATGTCTGATTAATTTGAGGTACAATAAAATCCTCCTGGCTCACGCTTAAAAGTTCCAATAAAACAAATTTCTTACTCCCTTTCCCCTAATTCTATCCCACTATTCTATCTCTATTTTTCCTCTTCTCTTCCCCCCAGCTCCCTATAGTTTACCTCTGGATGAACAAACATATACACGTGCACAGGTGCACTCTCCCCATAAATAATACCCTACCGCCCTTTTGGGTTGTGACAGATTTCTGCCTGTTTGGTGGCTCTGTCAGCATTGCAGCTCCCGTCAGAGTTGCTCTTCACTGGAATCCTAATGGGCAATTTTAGGCTTATGATGAAGAGTAAGACAAACAGGCAAATGGCTGTAAGCACGCAAGCTTGAAGGGGTTTCATTGCCAGCTCATTACAGCTCCACTAATGAGATTTTCATCCAATTTGTAGGATAGCAGAGCTCAACTCAAAAGAGGGACAGAGCTACCAATACAGTGGGATTAATATGCCTTATTAAAAAAAATAACCTTTGTTAAATCAGGACTCAGTGTTTAGGGCAGTGACCTTATACACTGACACAATATGAAAACAGTTGCTGGATTATTTACATTACACTCATCATCTTGACATAATTGTTGGAGTGATGTAAAACTCATACAATTCACTTAGGCAGTAATAAATACATACTTAATGTACAATCTGCAGTAAAGTACAGTTAGTAAGATTTTTGCTAGCGAATAAAAATAACCGTTGTTTGTGAAAATGCTTTTACAAAGAATCTTGGGATACATAAAGAAAATTGCAAAAAGAAACAGAGATCCTGTGACACTAAAATAGAAAACTATGAGGAAATATAAAGGCATTCCCCAATTCTGTGATTGCATGTAAGGAAGTGAAATTCAAAAAGTGAGCAGGTTCTAGAAATTTAGCAAAAGTTTCTTTTTAATTTACCTAGAGATCTGCCATTTGCTCTCCATGGTTACTAACCTTCAAGTCTCAAATGAACTGGTATTTATTCCTTGCTTGTGTATAATGATTTCCTTTGATTAACCCAGTCCCTATGTAAACCTCCTTGAAACACAGACCTACCTCTTAAAATTCTAAACTCACTAACAAAAGGTGACCACTTCATTATTCAAGTATGCAGTTATTATACATTTCAATGGGCCTTTTATAAGGACAGATCTAGCATGTAGCCTAGCTGAAAATAATTATAAAGTTGTTTCATATGTACCAGAAGTAGATCTTAGTTCCCTAAACTGTATTGCCTTTGCCGTTACCACAAAGGGTGTGGATGTATGTGTTCTGAGGGCCTCACTATCCTGGACTTCTGGAAGGAGCAAGTAATATTCAAACTAAGAACTAACATTTGTCCTCTCCGAACACTGCTCTGTCTCCATGGAGGCAGATATTTCTGTCTAAATCCACGTGATTTTTTTTTAACTGCAAAGCACTGTAACAGGATTTTTTTTTCACAGTAGCAAAACCTCAGTTCTGTAACCAAATGGAGTCAGCCTGGTTTAATCAGGCTATCAATCACCCTGCAGAAACTAGAGGGGTGGCAAATAATTTTTTCCATCTCCTGCAAGGCACAGAATACACCATCAAAATGTCTCAGTGTTGCAGTGGATCAAATTTGGCATGGGACTTCCACCAGAAGGTAGAAATATCAGTCCCTGCTAACTTAGAACACTGCAAGTAATTTTAAAGCCATGCTGGAAAAAGGGAAAGCTACATTTAGGGACCTTTTTAAAAATCCTAGAGGGTAGAAAGATCATTAGAAGATGCTATCAGACTGCTAATCAATCAGTCATCGGTCAATATTTATTGTTTCAGGCTGGAGGTTCAAAGCACCTGCTGGTCTTGTAAGGCAGGTTCTCGAAGTGGCACACACAGGCATCAGTCTGTCAGTTTTCACTCAAAGCACACTGCCAAGACCAGCTGCCTGCTTAAGTGTCCTGGTAAGCACCAGACTCAGCAAGGAATCATCCATGCTGTGGCCTCTCAGGGCAACAGGAGAGCTGAGCAGCGCTGGCTTGAGCTGCATTCCTGTGTACAAACTATGGCCTGCTCTACAATTACAGCGTGATCTAGGAGGCTTTAGAGTTGAGCATGCCACACCAGAGATCTAATAACCCTCATAAACAGCAGAAATGGAAGACTTTATTGAAATATCAGTGTTTTTAAGTGCTCTATTGACATAAACTGAAACAATTCTAGACTGGTGTCTTAAATAAAATAATTAATCTGCAGACAAATCTTGCAGGAGCTGCTTGTGTCATTAGCCTTTTTCTCAGGGCAAACCACTACCTTGTTTTTTAACCCACAGATATAGTGGGAGATATATGGAATATCATAACTTGTCTATTTCAAAGCCTCGTTAGTTGTATTTCTACCCTGGTGTGGGGGGCCTCAGCTTACCTAAGTCAGATATTGTTATGTTCGGGCATAATGACACTCAAAGGAAATTGGAGGACAGTGCTGTTTCTTCAGGAGTCTGAAAGTAGCTCTAACATTTTTGCACAGATAAATGCAACAGTTTTATAGTTTGATGAGGAAAGAAACCACCACAATCTGCTTTGGCAGCATGTTCACTGTGATTTCGGCAGTGCGTGAACACAGTAAGGAGAGTGACAGGGTTCGGAGGATTTCTCTGCCAAGCAGCATAAGTCAGAAACAAGTTCAACTCTGGTGAAAATTTTTTTAGTCTTTAATTATAATTTCTTTGTATATTTGTAAAATCTACTTGCTATAGGGCAAATGTTAATATGTACCTGGGATGTTTTTAAGTTAGTTCTTTCTTCTGTATTTATTAATTGTTTTTCATCTCTACATAAATGAGGTGAGAGCTTTGGCATGTTCCTTGTAGAGTGCAAAGAGAAAGGAATGATTTACAATGGCTTTGTGTGCATGCTGCTTTGAAATTGCAGTCTAAGGACTCTCATGATAAAAATACTCAGACATGGAAATCCTGATTCTACAGCATTTCAGAATATTTCCCACCAAGTACTTATGCCAGTAGATACTTCAGGAGTTTGATTGGATTAATAGTCTCAAAACTGTGTTGGATCAATGCACATCAGACACCATTGCTATCCTGTTTTTCAATAGTACATTATGGAAGGAAGCCATACGGAACTGTAGGTAGAGAAATTAAGAAAAACTTCGAGGAAATTCATGCTTTCTCACAAAATTACATTAATATCCATGCACCTTCCACAAAACTTAGTTCAATAACTCACTTTAAAAATGTCCTGTTTTTCACAGAACCTTGTGGTAGCAGACTTAGCCATAGCTGGTAAATATGACGTAATTTCAGACCATAGCTTTTCTAACAGAGTCCAAAGATAGACATTCTGTGGCAAGGCACCCCTCAAGGAACAAGTTACAGTGACTAACTCTCACCTGAAATAACTTGTTCATGTCTTTTCCTGGTCTCAAACCAGAGGAAGTGCAGAATTAAGGGCATTAATTTGCCTCTATGAGCTACAATTTTTACATTGCTTGATTCATATGAAATATAAAGGACAAACATAGCAGTGGAAATCTTGTCTGCCGAGAACATTCTGCTTTAGTTTTCATTAAATTGTTCCTGGAGGAAGGGAGTTTTCCAATGAATGATCCTAAGGTATAGGAATTAGCTTTAAATCAAGTGTCCTCTTGCTGTAGGAATTACATTTCTAAGTGCCTTCCTTCAAACAAAGAATTTGCTCCATTACTACACAATTAAGGACAAAAAGTTCTTATGAGTTCTAGCTCACATCCATGTGGTAAAATAAGCCTCTAAACGGCTTGCCAGCTTGTCAACAGACTACAAAAAAAGCCTTTAAAATAAATATAGTTTCCTTCTTTTCTCTACACCTGCTTTATGAACATTTTTTACATCCAGATCTCTCACATAAATACCTTACTTGCTTTTACATTAGTATGGCTTGTATCATGACTGATTTTGGCTCAACTAGCTGACAGCAGGGTCTCTGTCTCTTTGGATGTATTACTCCTTCAACCCAGGGTTGAAAATCACTCTCATGGGGCCCAGAGTCCCCATACAGAGTTGTGGAAGTGAGCTGAGGAACTCCATCTGCTGCTCGGGAAGGGCTGGGGAACTCTGCTGGGAAAGGAAGGTGCCTGTGCTGGGAAAGGAAGGAGCCCTGACTGTGCCCAGGCAGCAGGCAGCAGCCAGGATGGGGGCTGCCGAACTGGTACTGGGTGCACTATCAGAGCCAGGATCACTAAAGAGCACGTGGCAGTCTGGTCTTTTAATTAAACACCAGTCTAAGATTTAAGGAGTCAGTTCCTTATTCTACCACAGGGTTTCTTTGTGGCCATGCTAATAGTAATTTTTCCTGGAATATGAATGGTTTTAAGGATATGGCACACTGCAGACAGCAGTGTATTAGAGAGATAACTGAGCTAGCTTTAACCAGGAAGGATAACTACTGCCTATCATACCATGAGCCTATATACAAATATATCTGTACTGCTTCTGGTAGCCATGCTATCTTGGATATCTCTGCACTGTGCTTGGTTTACACTAAAACCCTGTCCTTAGTATGGTAACATCTACCAGAGATAAATCTCAACCCAAGATGGGACTTGCAATTATGAACATTGAACAACTACTGAGATGTACAATGGCAGATTCCTGAGTGTACTTCTAATTTAGGCACCACTTTCTGGAGCAGACAGTTACACTTCTGCTCATGGCAGAACTATACTTCTTCTCCCTGGTTTCAGTGTTCCTACTTGTTTTAGACTGAGCTACTGCTCAGTAGTTACAATGGTCACAGTTTCGCCAATTAAGGGAAACAGACAGAAACTTTTGGAAATGTAAATGAAATTTTTAATTTCCAGCTGTTTTCTTCATTTGCTGTTGGGACATCTCATTTATCTAGCTCTAACCAGACATCTTCAGTGTGCTATAGTTTTTGGGAGGTGTGCACAGAACTGTATTTTAGAAGTTGCCTTGGGCTGAGATAGGGACAGATGATGGAATTTTGAGACCTCGAAAAAACAAGCAAGAACACAAATAAAGTATAGTAGGGGGCTGGAGTTGTGGAACAGTCACAAAAACATCCTTCCACTTAATCAGCATTTAAATAGTTAACAATTGTTGCACTCCTATTATCTTTAAGTTTCACAATGGACAATCAAACTGAATGAAACAGTTTGGTTACATCTCCATTACAGATAAAATTTCAGGCTCCCTGAAGATTCAGAAAAGAGTGTTTTTTATCATCTCGTACCTGGTGCACATTTTAAAAGATCACAGTGATGAATATATGGTAGCTGTTTTCATTTTTTATAGTTTTTTGATTCAACATCAAGGAGATGATTCTGCAGCCAGTGATAACTATGAAGAGAAAATCCTGGGGTTTAGTTTTAAACATAAAACAATGCAATAATCTGTATTGGCTTGGTGACTGCAAAAATCTAGGTTAACCAGACCCACTCATCCCAACCAGTACTAATTCTGTGGTCTTAGTTTGTAGGTTTTCATGGGTTTTATTTTTCAAAACCTGACATCTCTGCCTGTAGATATCTCAAGTAGCTGACTTCTTTCAAGTGAATGGCATGGACAAAGCTTTACTGCTCTATAAGAATTTGCCTAGAAACCATCCATAGCATGGTTGAATCATAGATGCAATTTTGTCACTTTCATTACTGACTTTCAGGGAATGAGCAAGCCCAGAAGCACAATTGTCTCTCTTTTCACTTGTGAGATTCTTGTCAGTGTTGGAGGTGGTAAAGGAATCCAGAGACAAGGGTGGTCATGATGGAGCTAAGGGACTTATTCTAGTGATATTATACATATGTTGTCAATCTGCTCATTTCCTCTCTCTTCTTAACCTCCTCATGCATAAAGTCATACATAAAGAAGTTATGTTGGGGAAGTCAAGAGGATTTTTGCAGATCCTTACCCATGTCAGCTGACAACACATGCTTCATCCTGGCTCTTGCCATGTAATAGCAAATCTGCCCTGTCATATGGCCAAGACAGGCATCCTGGCTCATTTGTAACGGAAATGTCATTTCTTCTAAGCTCCTTCTCCTGCAAAAGTCTGGACCAGATGATTTTTTGAGGTCCATTCAAACCTGGGCTATTCTGTATTTCTATTCTGTTAAACTTCAGCTACAGAGTCGCATTTCCCAAGTTTTGCTGTTAGTTTTCATGCTCAATTTTTAGAGAATTCAGTGTCCCAGAGAATGCTCAGTATATGCCACTTCAGCTTTTACCTCAGAAGGCTTCCTTCTTTGTGTAGCATCCACTCTCTATTCACTGAAAATAATCTTTCTGGACTCAAGAAATGGTCATCAGGCCTTTTTTAGCATAATGTTTCAGCTATTAATGTCTTGGTATTCAAACACTACTTTGCAGAAAGTTGTAGTTTCAGCTCGTCTGTGGAGCTGTGTCTTCATGCAGGACACCACCTCAGAGCTTACACAGGACTGATGCTCACTCTGCTGTTGGTGTCACTATGGTTTTGATGCTTCGTCCCCCTCTTGTGTGTCATATACTGAGGAAGTTTGTGCTGTGTCACGCACATAAGGAATATTGGAATCCTCTAGTGGATTTCACGACAAACAAGTGTCTGATATTTATTTGCTATTCTACGAATTCTACGGTGCCAAACAATGTGTGAAGCAGTGACTAGATGTAATTTCAGCCTCTGAAGTCTTAGCAGCTAATGTTTTCCAAAACATACTTCTCAGCCACAGTGAGAAAGCATTATTGTTCAAATATCCCCATATGCTTTTAGGATAATTCACCTGCCCAGCATATTTAAACTCCATGTCTGACCCAGTCAGAATATCTTGAGATTCAATGGAGTGCAACTGGCAACTAGTTCATGTCACCTAAAATAGACATCTAAAATAGCATTCCAAAGATCGTATTCTCTTCCACTAAATGAAAGACATTCAACTGTAGACAAGTCAGATGTGTGGTTACTTTTGCTGTGCATCCCTCAATATAAGGTGTTAAGGCAAAAAAAAGGCTATGGAGTGACTTTATAAGCATTTGTTGTGAGGAACATAAAAAAAGGCAGAGGATATTAATGGGATAGTTTTATCCGAGCAATAGATTAAGATAAGAGAATATAAAGAATGTAAACTAGGACTGTTTCTTAATATATAACAATGATGGGCAGAAAAGGTGAAAAACAATGCAACAAGATGTTCAGTGACATAACATCATTCAGAATAACCAGCACATACAAAGATAAGGAGGAGCACCATACAAGTCTGTGTGAATGGGTATCCAAAAAAAAGTCAGGTCATTGTCAACAATGGCTAAAGACAGAAATAATGTATAAGATCAAATAAAGACTAGGATAGACAATTACCCTGACAAGTTATATCAGGTCATTGCATAAATAAACAGCTCACTCTCAACTGGAACACTGTGTTCAGCTGTGGTTCTCCTATCTTGAAGACAGTAGGTAGAGATTTACTGACAGCTGATTACTATTGTTAGAGTAATGAGAGAACTAATTTAAAATGATTCTGAAATAATGTGTTTGGCTGTTTGAATAAGCAAAAAATTAGCATCAAGTCATGAAAACAGTATGTAATAAAGGGATAGTGGGTTTTGCTAGTTTGCTCATGTTGCATTCATTCTTCTAGGTAACAGATACAAAATATTCTGACTAAGGAACTGTGCATAATAGAAAAATAGGGTTGTGAGGAGACCATCCTTGCTCTGGCAGGGGATCTAATATGCAGTACATAAGTATTTGTTTTACTTGATATGCAAAAACATCAACTGAGATTGCATAGGTTTCTTCATTTGGGTGCTCCATTGCTTAAATATCTCATTTACAAAGTCATGTCTAATATATAACTCAAATTTTTACAGAAAATAGTTCCAATTATTTCTAAACCTACCTATAGTCAACAAGTAATTTTGGTCTTTTTGTAGCAAACTTTTACATGTTGAAAGGCTGCTACCATGTCTGTCTCTCAGTCTGTTTTCTCCTAGACTAAACAAACCAAATTCTTTCAACCTTTCTTCATAGACCATGCTTTCTAAACCTCTATTCACTCTTGTCACTCTGTCCTGGACTCTCGCCAAGCCCGGTTTTTCTTAAAGCGTGGTGCCCAAATCTGGATAAAATATTCCACCAGTAGTAGATAGACCAGAATAATTACCTTCCAAATCTCACATCCTTTTTCTGCATCTTTGACTAAGATTTTCCTTTTGAAACAATGTCACATTTCTGCCTCACATTCAGTCTGTGGTGCTGAAGATATTTTCTGCAGTACATCATTCTTTCTAGTTACTGTCCATTTTGGGTTTTTGTGTTTGACTTCTCCTTTTTGTATGTATTGCTTTATACTTTTTCCCCCTCAGGTTTAATTGCAGATTTCAATGTTTTATTTTATTTTATTCTTCAAATTGTCTGTAATTCTCACTCCTGGTTTTGACATTCACCAATTATGCTTTCCAGTTCTTAACCCAGGTCATAAAAAATACTGTGCATGGTTCAGTTTGTCTTCCAGTTTTATAGAGTGCTATTGATGCATTCTCTTTGAGTATTGTTTTCCAACCAGTTGTTCATCTAAAATGTAATTATTTAATCGAGTTTATAGATGATTTTCTTGGGAATGTAATATGACAGCATAAAAACCCTTACAAGCAAGATAAATCATCATTGTCTTTTTCCAGTTTATTCCAGTCACTTTGACAAAGAAAGAAAATAGAGTTGAGATAATTTTGTCTGGACAAAACCATGTTTATCTTCTATGTGCTTACATAGTATTGAATAACCATTACTTTCAAGATTTAAAAAAAAGAAGAGTGTACATTGTCCTCTGCAGTTTTTTGTAGGGGTTTTGTTTTCTTTTTTATGAGTCAAGTACTTTGTTTTCCATTCCTTGGTCTTGTGAATCTCCTCCACTCTGTAGGAGCTCCTAAACATCATAACTTACTGAATTGTTTTGACTGGTTTGTTGAAAAGTCTAGGAAAAAACACCTCATTTGTCAAAGTATTATCTGGCCTTTTTTCCCTTCCCTTCCCTTCCCTTCCCTTCCCTTCCCTTCCCTTCCCTTTTTTTCATTTTTTGACTGCATTAAAGATTTCAATATTGGTTATGCACTGCTTATGTTTCACAACTATTTACTGCTGTGACTTTAATCTTGTCTCTCTTATGAATGGCCAGTTCTTCTGAACTTCGTTTTTCTTCACACAATTCTTTCCCAAGGACGTCACCTAACCATCGTTTACTGACATTTTCCTTTTCAAAGTTTATTGTGACTACCTTCCCATTCTTCTTCCTTTCACTAGAATCAGGACCTTTTCATTTCATAAACATTCTACCCACAAATTTGCCGAAGTCCCTCCCGAGTAAATCATATATATATTGACTGTATCCAATTTCTTCTCTTTTTCTTCCAAAATAAAAGTTCTTTTTCCTAAAACAGTCCAAAATAGAAAGAATTATGTGAATAATAGAAATTGAATGATCTATTTTTTTTTTGAAAAACATTTTCTTTCAGTACAAAAGAAATAAAAAACTAGTGGTATTGAAATTTGATACGTTTCAAGTTAAAAAAAAAGATGCTTTTCCCCCCACAATAAACACATTGTGGAACTTACTGCTGCTAGATATTGTGAAAGCAAGAAGTCAAATTCACAGAAGAATTAGATTTAAAAAATATTAATGATATAAAATATTTGGCTTCAGGGAAAAATTCAACCACTGTAATGTCTTAGAGTAGGTAATTTGAAAACATCCTGTTCCTTTTTTTCTCTTTCCCCTCCCCTTTTTTCCTGAAATATCTGGGATTAGCCACTGTCAAGATAAGAAAAGTGAACTCCTAAGCTGATCCAGTTCTTCTATTTTCATGGATAACCTTGGCGTTTAGCTTGTCTGCAAATTCTTTTTAGTCTAAACACCAGTAAGTAAATTCAAACCATAAATAAAAAACATTGGCAGGCCAAAAAAGAATTTCAGGAACAACTTTTTAACAGTATAAAATGCTAACAGTAAAGACATCTTTAGAACTATTAAAAAAAAGCAGAAGTCTGCCAGGGAATCTGTAGAGCTGATAGGTGGTAAAAGTGCAAGAGGGAAGCTCGATGAAAATAAAAATTTAGCAGTTAAAAAACCTCAGAGAATTCCTTGCATCAATGTTCACTCTTGGGGAGGATAAAGGGAGTCCAACACTTTCCTCTTTTTATGAAAAGGGCAAGTTAGAAGAACTGTCTCAAACAAGAGTGTAAATTAAAGAGGTTTTAGAGCCTATGGCTGAAATTAACAGGAACAGTCTCTAGAACCATATAGTATTCACCCAAGAGCTCAGAAAGATCTCAGTATGTTGCTGGACTCTGGTCTGATACTCACTGCTTAGCTCTGGCTCAGTTTCGGCAGCATGAGAACAGGCAAATGTGACTTCAGTTTCTAAAACGAGCTCCAGGAGACACTCTTGACACTGTGGATAAATAAGTCTCATTTCTGTACCAGAAAAGCTGGTAGCAACAGACACAAGTTAATCTCTGAGTGTAAAGGACTGGAAACAAAGAATGGGGTTACACTGATAGGGGACAAAGGCTACGAGAAGGTACTCATGCATCTTTGTGCTGATGCAATTGAGTTTCAATGAATCCAGAGTAAGGTATATTGGGAAAATAATCCTAAAGGTAAATGAAACAGCAGTAATAGAATAACAGATAGCTGCTACCCTTCAAAAGGAGATTCTGGAGATGGTCTGGCTATTTTATTTGCAAACCTCAGGCCAGTGCTGTACTGCAACCACTAAGTGCTGACAACATGTTAAGGACCTGTTACACGGGCAGCCTCTGTCTCCGGAAATCCCTAATCCATGATGAGAGTAACATGATATTCCAGGAAAAATACTGTTCTCTTCTTGCCCTGGGTTTATTTGCTTGGTTTGGGTTTTTTTTTTGTCTGCTACTGGCAACTATTGGACACGGGACAACAGTCTAGATGGATGTTTCATCGTCTCCAGTACAAACATTCTAATGTTCACATGAGTTATTGCTGGATTTGCAAGCTAGCCCTGAATTCACACTGAAGAAGCAGCCACCAAATTCCCCAAATTATAGTGATGTATTCCTCCCTGGAACCTTTTCTAGTTTTGGTTGAGTATTTCTTGAGTTACCTGAAAATTTATGGCAAGCTTTTTAAAACTGCACATAAACACTTTTTTTTAATCAGCTAATGCAGCAGATAAATTCATGTTTAGGCACCTAAAACTAGAGATAAAAACATGCTTAGGTGCCTAAATACCTTTAAAATATGGCCCTACACATCTTTGAAGATGATGCCAAGACTTCTGTGGACATCGTTAACATAGGGCTGAACTTCAAACATATTTGGCAGGATTCAGATAATGCACAGAGCCCATCTTGGCACGAGCTCCTCTTAAAGGTTAAGAACTAAAAAAGGAAATTCTCCTAAAAAGATGGAGTGTACAAAGAAACTTTTGGGAAATAGACAGTTCTGGGCCCCCCCTTTATCTTGATGAATAACATAAGAGTAATGAAAAACACGGAGAGACAGATAAGGAAACAGAGATAAGAAAACAGATAAGAAAAGAATGCCAAAGTTTTTAATATTTACTGCCATTAGAAAGCAATATGCCAACTGGGGAAGTGAAAAGATTGTAAGTCTCAAAAAGAGCACCTTGGATTTTTTTTTGAGATGATAGAAGCACCTGAAGAACTTCTCACATATATGAAAGAGTTTTAACCTACACAGGCAGACTCTACAGAAGAAAACTTGGAAGCCCATCCCTTTTTAAGAAAAAATAACACAGAAGATAAGAAATAAAATGTGATAAATACTGTCTTGCAGATCTGAATTGAAACAATCTTTGAGAAAAAAAAATTACATGGCTAAATTCTATCCTTTTTGTTTCTCAAGATACATACCTTTTTGGAACAGAGCATCAATATTAAGCCATATTTCATTTAATCTGTTTGCAGTGAATACTAATTTATGGCAAAAAGATCCATTGTCTTCCCAGGATCCAGTTTCATTCTGCATTATGAAAAGGGATTACATCTCTTACTGCAGCCTGTGGTCTTCTGGCACTAATTTTACTAATTAGTCTCTGACTTTGGTCTTGAGTCAGGATGATTGCTGACCAAATGACTTTTAGGAATCCTTCTGCTCCCTACATCTTGCAGTGAAATTGTTGTGATGAATAGCTCCATGCCTATGGCCCTAAAATCTGCAGAAAATTTACTTCTTTAAGAGTTCAGTAATAGCTTTTTACAAATATTACTATTTTTCTGGTGGACTAAGTCTAGTCCATGATTGTGTTCTTTCCCTTTTGACTTGCACTTTTTGTTGCTGAGAAAACTGATGACTGAGAAAACCATGTTCTGTTGTCCTGAAATAGAAACATTCCTCATGTAAACTATGGAGGTGTAAATGAATTCACATGGGGTTCAGACAATAAAATACATTGAACATGTATTGTTCCAGATGATGGGCATTTTTCTTACATTAAAAGTCAGCAAATATACTTCTCCAGAGAGCACTCTGGTGATGGAGAATATCCTGATAAAATGGACTAAAACAACACCAAAAGGAACAAAGGTATCTCTCTGTAAATCAGAATTTGCTAATAAACCTGAATAACTTGAAAGATTTGTACAAGTGAAACCAAGAGCAATCCCAATATGCAGTGGTAGTTAATGTAGTCAATCATTTCTACAGCTACACCTCTGTATATATTTGACTGACTAAAAGCAATTCTGCTGCTATGACTTTCTTGATATTGAAACTGGGTTTTATTTTGCATTTTATTAGTCTTAAAGCAGCTACGTAGTTGCAGTTAAATAATGATTATCAGTTCCATGTTATTATACTAAGCAAAATACATTGTGATAATTGTAATGGACTTTTGATGTTATTTTGCTTATCAGCTGCACGATTTTAGTAGTCTTCCACATCTGTATATGTGACACTAGTTATACTCTGGAAGTGTTAATTAAAGAGAATTTAGAAAAATATACAATCTCCATAGCATGTGCAGCAACAAAATATGTGAACTATCTTCATTTCACATTTCTTTATGCAGTGATGACCTCAGTTATATATTCAAATAAAATTTAGTTCATATTCATTTTAAATTTCTAATAAAAGACTTAATTCCTTTGTCTCTTTGTCAATGTTGATTTTATTAACCTCAATTTTCAAACATGCTTGTTAAATACTCAGCAGTTATCATGAGGTTACATAAATGAAAAACAAACACAATGCTTCCTTATATTCCAGACTGGAAAATAGTACAGTATCTCAGAGCCCACCACTGGTGAATTCTTTCCCTGAGTTCCTCACTTGAGTTTTTCCCCAGATTTTTTATATAATGTAATTAAGAGAAGTGCTGAAGTCAAAATATAGTGTTTATTTAAAAAGGTTGATTGGCGTCAGGAGAGTATCTAAACAGATTTGGTACTTTAATACTTGAGGGAAATTCATTCTTGTCTTAACTCTTGATAGATACACCCAGGAATGAGTTTAGTCCTTCTGTTTCACAGAAATAGATTGCATTGATTTACCCCTTTATTCAGTTTGGCATTGTCCAAGACTTAGAAGGATGTAGGAATATTATGGACTATCACTTTAAATCCCATTCCACTCAAAAATCCTTTGAGTAAAGTAAGGCAACTAAATTTAAAGTTTAAAATAAGACAATCCTTGCAGTAAAAATCAGCCACTTATCAGTATACTTCCATGCAGCTCATTCGGAATTCAGAATTTGGAATACAAATTTAGAATATTGAACATGGCATTATTCATTACCTGGCACACAGTCATTCAAGGCAGTTAGCCAAACAAGCTATCTCTCTACTTACAGGTGAAACAATGTTTTTGAGAATCTTAAAAATTTGAAAACATTCATAAATCAAAATATGAGCGTTTCTAAGAGGGAAGCTAACATCATGCCAATTTTAAGTATACTGGATATGGAAGCAAGTCAGCAGTTTAAAAGGATTCTCTGACAGGCACTTCCACTTATTCAGACAATATCAATTAGTGTCTGCAGAGAGGACTTACCCACGATGATATTTCAATTGGTGTGTTTTCCAGATGCAAAGAGACTCTAGTTTTCCTCTCTTTGTTTTATATTCCTTCAAAAGGAACAATTAATAGTGAAGGTTAGGACATGAATTGGGGTATAGAATTGGTGTTCAAACATAAGTTTGAAAACCTGTCAGGTCCAGAAACTTTTCCAGTGACCATCACCACTCTTCACAATGATTTTTCTCTACCAGCAAGCTATTTTACTATTTTTTTCCGTGATTGTACATAGTGAAGTGTGGGGCAGGATTGCAGTGGTGGGAAGGGCTGGTGGAAAGTGGTCCAGGAGAGAACAAAGGCCCCAGCCATGTAGCTGTTCCTGAGGGAATGGCTGCCTGTCAGCTCACATGCCTGGGCCTCAGCCACTGCACTGCTTCCAGCCTCTTCCACCTTGTCATCCTGGGAAATGGGCAGCATTTGAGCCACTCCCCACCAAGGTGCTATATACCCAGGACCTTCTTCCTTCCCTGCCAGGTTCTCCCAGCACCACAGAGTTCCAGTAAAAGGAAGAGAACTTGGAAATTTGAGGTGAACATTTAGTCACAAGACTGATTGCTGAGCAATGGGAATAAAGCCCAAATGGACTTAGAACCAGTGAGTTGTGATTTCCAGGGTGGCCTCATGCCCAAGGAGGCAAGGAGATCCAGAAGTAAACTGGCTCTGGGGCATCCTTCTGTTATGGTGCCAGTACTCACCTGCATCATCTTACCAGCAGCTTAGTCCTGGCTGAGTGAAGAGAGACCTCCAGGACAATTTGGACCACCACAGTGGTTGAATGAGTACAAGAACTGACTAGTTAAAAAAACCAAGCCATTAACACTGTTCAACTCTTTATTTCTGCCACTATATCTGTTTTAGACATGCTGAAAACTTCCACTTCACGTATAATGTCATGATTTCAAAGACTTTGAGTATTTTCACATGAGTACTTGTATAAATACAGAGTTTTGGCATTCACTTTTCGTCCTTTGGTATTCCTTTCAGTAAAGGAAGTATGGGGCCTTAAAGAGTAACCATCCATCAGGAATACAGAGCGATAGCATAAGGTTTAGATGATGAGCTATGCCCTATGGAGAACAAGTATTAATTATGAGAAGTGTTTAAAAGATATATTGATTGTAATATCTTTATGAGAAAGTCAAAAGCAAACACGGGTGAATAAAATATGTCTGTATTAATATTACCCTCAGTGGATGATACAGTTTATGATACAACAACAAGATGCAGGAAAAAAGTCCTAAATTCAGGACTAAATGGGAAAAAATCATTCATAGCAAGTAATTTAATCACATCTGCAAATATTATTCTGTCTGCTTGGAAACCTTTGGAACTTCAGCTGGATTAGTTCTCCTTCACTTCCTGTCCTAAACATTTGTTTTGTGTTTCTGCCTCCTGTTAAACAAAAATTGCCTTTCACCTCAATAGATGCCAGCATTTCAGTGATGCAGGAAGAGTTTCTAGTGTGTATCCTATAGAAAGTTAAAGAGAAACGTAAGGATAGATAAATGGGTAAGTGTGTGATACGTTCATTAATATAAAAGAAAAGTCAACATGTCTATGCAATACTTGTAACCTGAGTTGGACTTATATCAGTAGAAAGGGGTATAGCTGCTGTAATTTCAATAGAGCTAGACCCATGTAAACCCTTCTATCCATAGAACTCAATATTTGTGTAGGCCCTTCAATTCAAAAGGATCTTAAAGTGCTTGGTGTTTTAGTAAAAATCTCTTATCTGTATTATAGCTGGATGAATAGTGCTTAAGGAATACATTATCTGAGAAATTTTACGATTTTTCATCAAATAATGTGTTCAACAAGTAATTTTATGAGGTGTTAGAGTAATTCTGTGTAGTTGAATACTGTACATGCTTGAATAAAGAATTCGATAAACAATGGTAATATTTACCAAAAATGTGTTCAATTATTTTATTCCTTTAAAAATGTCAATTAATTTCTATGTTAAGAAATACTAATACAGCTCTAATGCTGACCACCTTCAATATTCTATCAACATTTCCCCACCCCTGCCCTCCAAAGGAATAAACATCTGAATTATGTCTTCTATTCTCATCTTACAGAGATCAAAGGATGTGAAATATAGGCCTTGACTCAGATTTTTTTCCATGTACACAAATAGAGAATAAGTCCCTTCTAGGAACTTCTGCTTGTTTGCAGTCAATAAATGACAGTAAATAGGATCTACATCTACCTCTTATTCACTGGTTCTGTTGAGGTGCTGGCAAAGGGTGGGTGCTTCATATCCTGCTGGTCCTTCCCCCACTCAGAGATTCTCTGATGCACCTTTGTCCACCCAGGGTGCACAGCCTGGCTCTCTTCCTTTCCGATAGCTCATCTCACCTTTTTTTTAAAATATTGTAACCTCCACTGGTGTAACCTACCTTTTGTAAAATGCCATGGTGATTATCCCTTCAAACAAGAAAATATCAGACTTCTTTTAACACCCAGCTCACTCTGAAGGGTTTTAACACCCATCTGACAGCCCTGGGGAGTAGAGTGGTTGACTTGGAAAAGTTGGGGCTGAATTTTTAGACACTGCTTAAGAAAAAAATCTGTACTTATAGTGAGCAAAATATAGAAATAAATCTTGAATCAGGTCTTGGAAGGCAGTCCTCCCACTTCTGTGCTCTTCCTCCCTTCTTGTCTTCTCCCTTTCTCTCTCTCTCTCTCCCTATCCCTCTCACCAGAGAAGTCATGTTTTATTTTGTTCATCTGCTACACCCTCAGCAACAGACTAGATCAAATCCAGGCTTACAGTCATGTACTAATTTCTGGATCAGCCATCTTCCCTACTTACTGATACAGACAGTGCAGAATATCTAAATAAAAATGTGCCTGTGATACAGAAATAGCTCTTTTATAAAAAGCATAGCTGTTTAATGAAGAATCAGCAGACAAAGTTGCTGAACTCTTTGGGATACTACACAATGAAAGGTGCTTTATAAGTTACTCCTACTGGTACTATGATTGGTACAGAAGCCTTTGTAGTGTCTTATCCTGGACAGATTCTAACAGCTCAAAAGACAAGGATATATTCAATGTTTTAAAAATTGTGATCTACCACGATCTTACCTAATTTTATTTCATTGGGAGTCTTCTGCATACATTTAAATAATGATCAGATCTTCCTTCATCTTTATCTTTTCAGAGTGCTCATGCAGCCAGAAGTATATCAAGGTATTAAAATTCAAGAGTTGTTCTTTTAAAAACCAATTTTTCTTTTTCTGTAAGTGTACGGTTTAATTCCATGTAAATTAATTTTACTCAGGAAGGTGTTTTTTCATTTCAAATATCTTTTAAATGCTTCCTTTTACACCCAACCTGCTGGCAAAAAAATTAGAAAGCAAACAAATGAGATGATTTGCAGTGAAGAGACGGGATGCCGAAAGAGCACAGTATATAATTGGAAGAGCACAGGAGAATGTTTAAAATAAGTTCAAGAACAGCGATAAGGCTAAAGATGATGTTATCTGTTGGACAGAAGAAGCCATTAACATACACCAGAGTGTTTTCAATCACTTAATCAGAAAACCCTTTTCCTGAGCACTGTTTCTTGTCCGCGTGCCATGAACAAACATAAATATTTTGGATTTCCTGCATCCTTCACTCTGATAATGGGCTCTTAACTATAAGCCCTTCCCACCTCAAAGAAAAAGCTAAAAACAAATGATAAAACATGAACCCTAGAGATGATTTCTAGACCAGAGGAGTTACAGAATTCAACTGCATGTTCAAAACAGCTTTTGCACTACACTGTTAGTCCTAGTTTAATATGAATGTAATTTAATATGAGACGAAAGGAGAATGGACGGGGATGAGGATGAAACTGCTCTCAGTGAGCTAAAATGACTAAATTATCACTGACTGTAGTGTTATATGCTCAGCAACACAGAAACAAAAGCTTAACTGTTCTATTTTTAAAACAAATACAAATTTCTGCATTTCAGTGAAATCACATTTAATTTCATGGAAGTAAAATTAGAGAAAGACAGTCTTGTGGGTTTTATTTTTTTCTTTTCCTACACATTTTATGTGTGTGGGAAATGTTCAGGAGCTCAGATATGTACTTATTCTAAAAGAGATCTTTGAGAGGTCTTGAGGATGTCATTGTTTCTGCTGCTGGAGATTTTTCCACTAGTTTCTGATGATTCAAGGAAAAAATTTAGGTGATCTTAACTCTTCTGTAGAAACAATGACTGGATGATCCCTGTAGCTGTACAGCTCCATCAAAGCTTCATTCACATATTCACTCTTTTTCCTTACAGCTGCATGGCAGTCAAGTCCTTATGGCACTGCAAATCCAAATATTGCACCAGGAAAGGGCAAAACAGCATTCACTCTATATCACAGTATATTATCAAAACCATCCCAACTTTGGCAACAGCAGTATGGCTTCAGGGGCTGTTTTCAGATAATTCTGACACTGCTGATGCAATGTTTTCCTTGGTCCAAATGAGCTGTATCAGTCATTGGAATTATAATGAACTAGAAACTGCACAGTGTGTTTCAACAAATAAATCAAAGTGGAATACTTGGGCATCAGGTGAAACTAACTTTAAGTAACCATTACATGGAAAAAAAGTAGATGCATTTTAAAATGGTTTTGTAGTGCTTCAAATGACCAGGAGACAAATTTGTTTGCTGTGTTACAATGCATAACAGGAAAACATGCCATATAGTAGATTGATCACTAGTCAAGATTCAACTTCTCAGAAGTTATGTGAAAATAAATAGTGCCAGATAGTCAGCTTGTGTAAGCAGCAACTCTGCACTGAACAATACCGACTTGTGTCTGCTAAGGATCTGGCTATTGCACTAGTTCAGGAACTTGAAAGTGGTAATTTGTATGGATTTAAAGTAAACGCTTTTGGAGAAAGGTTGTTTTAAATTCTGAATTAGACTACAGGAATATAAGATACATATAAATGTATAAACAACAAAAAAAAAGGAGGTATTCTGGCACTGAAAGTCACAGAAAATAATTGCTCTGTTCCATTAAAACATATGGAAATATTATACCATTGAATAAATGTGCAAAATCTAAATTTTTCCAGATGGCATAGTTATCAATTTTATACTTAGGTATAGGAGGTCTTTATTTTTTTGCCATCACAGAATGTGTTTATGTGCTCACACTTGTACTCTACGTAAAAACAAACACAACCTTGCATACATGCAGAATGCTGAAAGCAGAATCAAGTTGATTCGGTGTTTTTGGTGTATGTTCCCTTTGTGTATCTGAGGTAGCAACAGAAAAATGTTTATGACATTTTCTGCTTGTTTTTCTTACAGGTGAAATGCATTTTTTATAATAAAAAGGTGACTTTCTTTTCCTGTGGTAACTGCTAAGGAAATCTGATGGCTCATTAGAGACACAGTTTTCCCATCATAAACATTTCCTCTCATTACTGAGAAAACTGCCACTAATCAAATGCATTTCTGAAGCACTACAAAAGGGTTTGGCATTAAATTTCAAGATAATGTTTGTTAAGTGTGGCTTGTTTCCTTCTTAGGCTTCATTTTAGTCTGTTACTGCTTTATTCTTTTTTCGTACACTGGAAAACGTCCGGCATTGTTTGTTATAGAGTGTGGGACACAAATACGAATCAAACCTGTTTACATATGATTCTGATTTTGGGGGGAGGAATTACTTCTCAAACAATCAGACTTAATAACTGCTACAGAAGCAGAATGCGAAGTTGGTTTGTTTTTCGTTTTTAAAAATGTTGGTTGAATCCCATCAAAATCTCAAGACAATTCCAAGATGAACTGACACTGAGAGTAAATGACCTCTTCATCTCAGTGATAAAGTTCCAGCCAAAATATTCTCTCGGCCTGAGACGTGATTCATTAGAAATATGTGCATGGTGTGGAGCTCTACTTTCTATCTGGCAGAGTCCAGCCTGCAGACTGATAAGAAGCAAATGCAAATGTCCTGATAAGAACTGAATGCAAATATTTATGATATGATATTCCCTGGGAATTATGTGCAGATAAAACAAAGTGTATTATTTTCCCGCTTCTCTTTCAGGTTTGCCAAAATGCCCTTTTTCGCTTTCGGAATTTGCATTTCTTCAAAATTGATTCGGCTTGCGTATTATGTTAAGCTATTTGTTTGCTAAGGATGGTAATTAGTTACTGTAATTACAGCAATGACAGTTGCTAAATTGTTTTTAAAGCATTACAGTGAGCCTGTGCCAGAAGATTGCAGTATTTTTTTGGATTTAAGCAGAGGCTGGAAAAACTCCCACTCTAAGGCCAGCATGGGATTTTCAACTACAAAGCTGCTTTTCCTGATTGAAATATTTTTTTTAAGAAATCATTAATTTGCACTGATTGTAAGTACTAACTTTAAATTTTGGTTTATTCACAGATCACAGAAATATTAGTGATAGTGGGCCCTGTGGGAAAGGAGATACAAGGGGGACTCCCATCGTAAATAAAAGTGAAGGCTGATAGCTGAGGAAAAATGGTATAACTATTACTCTGAGCGTGTTAATTAAACTCTTTAGCTTAGTTTTTAGATAAATTAAAAACAATTTTAAAATGCCTGATTGAAAGTCGTTCCTGAACTTTTCTGAGGTGCTCAGAGCTAAGTAAGAAACTCAGAAACCACTACATTCACCAAGTCCTTATTGTATAGCATGCCCTGCATCAAGACAGAGCAGAAAGAGGAAATGGACAGCTCTTGCAAATAAGCTCACAGAGTCACAAAGTTAAATAAAAGGTTTTTTCTGTGGTGTCTTGACACTATAGTCATTGCTTTTCCATTTTTATTTACAGGCTAACACTGGACACTTGCATCCGGAGTATGTCCAGGGTGAATATTTGGTGATAATCCCAGAAAGCTCAGTTTCATCCTTTCCTCCTTCCCTCTAGCATTTCCTCCAAAGGAGTTATTGTCACAGCAGGAAGAGTGTGCAGCTCAGCAGTGGAAGAGCCCCAGGCATCATAGCATGAGCTCTTCCTCTTCCAAGACATGTGGTCTCGGGAGATTAGCTGGTGTGTGTGTGTGGGAACCCTAAGGCTTTCACCCATCTCTTCATTCTGTTCCTCCTTCCACTCCACCCCCGTATAATCTCATTCCCCACAGTTTATAGGAATAGACATAATCACTGCACTTTTCGTCCTTCAGAGAAAAGGCAGCCTCCTCTGAGGCTACAGTTCGGGTCTGTAACTAGGAAGAACACCTGTAACCCACCTTCCATCACCTTCATCCCTCTCTCGGATGCCAATTCACCTAAAACCCTGATGCCTGAAGTCCTGGGATTTATTTTGAGATTTCTCTCACCCTCAAAACGAGCCTTTCCTGTCTGTTTCTCACCGTATCTTGATTGCTTTTCTGCCCAGTCCCGTTGTACCTGCCCGTGTGCTGCAGATGGCAGCGTGCAGTGCCCACAGGCAGCACACCCCCTGCACTTACCTGTGTGGAGTGCACACATCCGCCGAGCCTGCTGACGCTGGGTTTAAGTACACAGGACAGAATGAAAGCAGTGTTTGCTTCATGGTTTGCAGGCCTCTGCTTTCCTTTTGACATAGAGTCAGTCTTTCAAAGGCGCATTGTGCTTTGCACTATCATTTATCTAGTTACCTTTTAATTGTCATTTGTAGACAATGAACTGAATATCCACTTCTTGCCCCAGAACACCAGCTTGAATCAGCTACTGTCCTCTTGCTTACACAAAATTCCATTATTCTGATGATATAGAGGTTTTACATTTATTTGGGGAAAAAAAAACCCCTATTCTGTATAGTCTTTATGAAGTAGCTAAAGATCCAGAGAAATGCAAGTCTCATGATATCACCAGATCATTCAACACAGGAGAATCTTGAAGTTTCAAATCCTGGGGGAATAGCATGCTAACAGCTCATGAGAAACACATGGTGTGACATTCTGAGGTCACTTTTCTATCCCATATATAAACTTACAATAGTGGATTTTGACTGAGCAGTATTGGATCAAAGAACAACTTCAGGAAACATAAGTTAAGATTCAAATATCAGCTAAGTGATTGCTTAGCCAGAGAAAGAAAAACATCTCTCCTGAAGTGAGAGAGTTTTCTTGTCCTGAGTTTCAAAGGCTTATTCCTTACAAAGTTTATTAGCTTATATTTGGATTATACTCTTCACTTTGAAACTCCTACAAAGGATTTACTTCCGAGGCCCTCCACTAGCTGCATAGACAATATATCAGGATATAATAGCCCCATCTGCTGCTAAGCAGATTTGTATCTAATTTATACTTGTATTTGGGTGATAGTGTTTTAGTGATGGATGAGAGATATCTTTAAGCATTAATTCGGATCAAACTTTATATGTTATTTTCATCTTAAAATGGAAAATAAGTTGATAGTGTGATCATGTATGGTATGTCATAGACTATTCTCAGAATCTTTATTAAAGGAGTTATGAGAGATGAATACCAAACTCTTAATTATCATTAGGCTTTGCAACAACTCATAAGTACTGATATTTCATTTGTTAACACATCTGGTAAACATTTAGTACCATTTATTGACCTTTTAAAAAATCATTATGTAAGATCTAGTCAAGCAAATGAGAAATGTTCCTATATTGTGTCTCTTATGGAAAGCGAGATGCTACCTCCTTTGTGGTTCTGAGAGCAACACAATAGCAGAATATATTTATATTTAACTTACATAATAAACTAGCAAATGGGTTTGATTACTGCAGGAGTAAGCATGATTGTAAAATTACGTTCTACCTCTAGAATGACTTTCTTTCATTTTGTGTGTATATACAATGCCATCATTTGCGTTATGCATGCAGAGCCTTAAACGTTACTACTTGTGAGTTCAGCAGATATCATAGAGCTAGATGCATAGTGAGATGCATGTGAAAATTCGCAATGTAAAGCACAGAACAGTGATATACATATTTGCATAAGCACACAAAACATAGCAGTCTACTTCTTGAAATCAGGACCAAGGCTGTGGAAACAGGCATTGGTCCAACTCAGAGGTTAGCACAGCAGGTTATAAAGGACAAATGCAGAGTATATATTGCCAGTTTGATTTTAGAGTAAAATCAGTCTTGCAAACCACTTGGGTAACAGATTGGTGTCAATTTTGCTTCTTCCTGGGTTACAGGAGAGTGACTTGGTCAGAGGAGAGTCCTGGAGGAAGGGGAGTATTGCACTGTCTCAGCAGCTGAGGGGGTCTTGGAGAAACTGCTTCTGAAATCCATCCTGGATGCGAATGAAAAACACAGGGACTCATAGAGATGATTTGGGAGTCTCAGGAGGGAATACTGGGAAGAGAAGGGGAGAAATGCGCAGCTAGCTGTTTGAGGTGACGGACAAAGCAAAAGCTCAAGGACAAAAGAGGAGTGTGCAGAACGGGTGCGATCCAGCTGACTGTTTCTGAGTGGCCTGAACCAAGCAGGGAAGCAGGGACAGACCTGGGAGGACTCGGTTGTAGCAAAGGGCTTTCTTCCCTGCTTGTGACTTCTCTGCACTTTGACCCAATTATTTTTGTCTCTGTATAAGAATTTATTAATTACCCTAGTTTGGATTACAACAAAAACTGGCATTTTTAATTAAAAGCCCTTATTTTGAGTGGGGCTTGTCACTTGCAGTGAATAAAATGTAGGCGAAATGCCTGACTACATTAGGATTCCGTTACACCCCTTTCTTGGTTTTTTGTTTTGTTTTGTTTGGTGTGTTTTGGGTTTGGTTTAGATTTTTGGTTTGGGGGTTTGCCTTGTTGGGTTTTTTTCTCCGAAAATTCTCATCTCTTGGAATCAAGTAATAATAGAAATATATTCATTAAAAAGGGGTCCCAGACCATGCAGAGACTAAGGAAATCTTGAAATTCATCCAAATAAAAACAATAAAGCTCAGAAAAAAAAATTCACAATAAGGGAAAAAAGCCCTAAAATGTATCCTTTTAAAAATCTTGTTGTTGTTTTTAAACTAGTCTCAGGCTTTTTGCAAACTTGAAGTTGCTAGTGCTTTAACTGTTTTACTCTATGCTGTCTAGGGACTGTGAACACAGAGCATCATAATACCATGCAAAGAAGTTTTACACTCCCTGAATAATAAAGCAAATGATTAAATAGATTTCTCTGATGTGATGCATTGTTTAAGGTGCTGTCTTCCTGTGTGAATCCTAGCAAATGATAGGGATTAAAATCCCACACAGCATCTAATTAACACCAGTGCTCTGGCTATAATAAAAGTTCAACGGATAGATACAATGCCTAGAAATGAGTGTTTGTTTTCTAGCTTGAAATACATGAAAAGGATAAAGTTAATAAATGACTGCAACTCTCTCACTTGACCAAGGCAAATAGACCCCATTATTGTAACAACTGTTGATTTGATTCTAAATCAAAGATAGATTATATGAGCACTTAAGTGTGAATTTCTGTGTTATTATTATATTCTAACATGAGAAAATACAAGCGTCTTGACTCTGCCTAGGTGTTTGGAGTTGACTGTGCTTTTGTTAACAACGTCTCTTCCTGCAGTTCTGTCACTGCCTTGCTCAGGTTTGTTGGAACTGACCATCTATCAGGGAGGACTGAAAAAAAAGAGTTATGAAGTGTGGGTCATTATCAGCTAAGAACCTGTCGTCAGCCCCATGGTGAGCCAGTGACTGGATGCAGCTGTGATGGGGACAGGGTGAGGAGCAGACTGTAGAGTCACTATGGGATCATTTCCCCAACTAGGGCAGGTCACACTAATGGGATCTGAATAGGGAGGATTACAGGTCCCTTTGCACTTTTTCATGCACCCACTGTAAATCTGCCGCTGACCTTGCTATAACTCATTGTTACATTATTTCCTGAGGTGTTGTGTAAGTCCTCAACTCTTAAAATCCATCCTGTGTGCTGCATGCTGTCCATTTCAGACTTCTGCACAAAATTTGAACTACAAATAATTTGGTGGGAATTTTCCACCTGAAGTATTTTTTTTCCTATCGGAGAATCTTCCACATGAACAGTTTAGGTGTTTTCCTCACATACACCACAAGCTTAAACTCAGCTTTAGTTTGATTGTACTGCCACTCCCCATCCTGTGACATGGAGCAAGTATGCTGCACTGGAAGATGCTAAGAGGGAACAGCTAAAGCCTCTAACATAAGAAATTCTTGATATCTATTATGCTAAATGCTTTGAAGGAGTATGTTGAATTTGATGAGTTCTCATCAATGCACAAAAAGAATTTCAGTGGAATGGACCAGGCTGTTAGGACACACAGGTCTGCGAGATTCACTGATTGGAACAGTACTGCCTTGGGCTATCTTGGCCACAGGACTGGAGACTTTTCAAGTTCCCTGCCAGCTGACCACAACTTACATCTGCCTACACCACTTGCTTCTGATGAAGCTTGGATCCCTGTCAAAGCCAGGAGAATGGAAGCTCTGCAGTACTCAGCATGAATGGTGACTTTCTAGACTTCAATCCTTCCAGCTTTGAGACAGAGGACTTTCCCAAATCAGAGGACTTCCCCAGAATAATACAGACCTTTCAGACAAGTCAGGTTTCCCCAGTTAAGTCCCATTAGTGAGAGACACCTTCTGTGTCCTTTGACTGTGTGGTGAGTTTCCAGGAACTGGGATACCTGCCTTCTGATTTTTTTCCTTGAGAAATATAATAAAACATAAAAACTTGTAAAACCCCAAGTGGCCATTTTCCAAACACATAGTAGATCTTTGCTTTAGATGAGCACAGTCACTCTTTAGGCTCTATTAATTAGATCCACGTTAACTATAAGAGAAGTTTAGGCACATTAGGGCCCATGTGGACATCTGCCTGTAGAGTCCTGAATTTAGGTGCTATATCTTAACATATAGCTGACCCCCCTAAGAATAAGTTACATCAGAAGTGTGGAGATGTTTGCCACCAGCCCCCTTAGTGCAATACTATTTCAAATCCCATAAAGGAGAATTGACAATGTAACCCTCACTTCACACCTTCATCTAACAATTTGATAGAAGAGAAAATGTCCAATTTCCTTATTTGAAAGATTTTAATGTTGTTAATCTAAGGAAAAAACCTGCAGTAAAATAGAGTAACTTACAAATGAATTGTCTAAAGAAAACTTGTGATAGATTTTTTTGATAGTTGTACACAGGTATAAGGAAAGTACATTTATTATAAATTACACCTATAACTTTAAGAATGTTAACTGCACATTGTGCATTGTCTTAATGTGCAATGAAGACACATCTAAATAGGATAAACCAAATAAATTTAGGTATGTGGAAGAGTAGGGATCAGAATTATCTGAGATATTTTTACAGTCTATTGGGTGGCTATATCCTCACAGTTTTACAATGACTTCTGATTAGGATTGTGTTACAAATACAAATAACATCTGTACGTGTATAAAACACATTGCAATTTAGAAAGAAATATAACCTTTCTGATCAAATCACTAACAAATGAGTGTATCCAAATCTAATATTTGAGGAACTCTGAAATATGTATGATGTGTTGAAACAAACCAAGTGCTTGCTAGCGCAAATTAGAAGATGGCTTTGTTGTGTTCCATTAAGAGTATGACCGTGTCCTAACCACAAGCCCTAAAATAGTCTCAAACTCCATCAAAAGAAATTCATTCAGTCCAGGTGCACCTCTTTTCCAATAAATTTTTGATGGTAGATGATAGCTGGTAAATATAAATTAGCTGTACTGGATCAAAGACCAGCTGTAATGATGGGGAGAGAAGAATGGCTGCATTCATCACATCATAAAGCAGAGAGAGACATGAAATGGTACTAGTGAAGCTGAGCTAAGTATATACAGAGAGGAGAAAAACTAAGGGAAAACTAAGGTAGAGAAGAGAAATTATGAATCATCATGCACAATCAGTACCCATATCTTATAAAAAAAATTATTATAGAAAAAGTGAAAAAGCTATTATTTTCCAAAGCACTCTGCAGATCATTTTAGATCACTTCAGTTTCCTTGTGCTGAAGCCCCTCAAAATATTGTGCAGTAAGATTGTAATCCTAGTTTGGTTTTGAATTGTTGCATGTTTCAGTGTTAACACTAACTTTTTATCAAAATATAAAATCCAAGTAGAAGCTATAAATAATCTTATAGGTGTTTCTAAGTAAGAAATCCACTTGTGGATTAAAGCAATACAATTTTTACACAATAAGGAAAATACGAGGACTGTGGAAATTTAAGCATTCTTTATTTTTCTGGATGAAACTGTTGTGATTTGTGAGATTTTATACTGAAAGGGAAAAAAATCAAATGGAGGGTTTTCTAATCTGACAATTATTTAGCACAACTAAACAATCCCTTTCCCACAAAGCTCAAGATGCAGTTGAAAACAGAACATTAATTTTTCCAGCTCTTCTCACAAACTTCATTAATCTTT
Organism: Rhagologus leucostigma; assembly: GCA_013397725.1. Classification (NCBI taxonomy): domain Eukaryota; kingdom Metazoa; phylum Chordata; class Aves; order Passeriformes; genus Rhagologus; species Rhagologus leucostigma. The sequence goes on from VZTD01001651.1 coordinate 2,284,493, forward strand.
TGTCAGTAATTCACTTCTTTCAAGAATCTGTCTCTTTGGACAAAAGTTTACTCCCTCCTGAAGTGCGTAATGACTCAAATTTATTGTTCAGAACTATCAGCATTAAGATCCAGCCTCTGAGTTTAATTTAGCCTATGGCCGCAGACCTCAGAACTTGAAGATCATTGAGCCTGTAAAGGGGAATCAAAATTGCTCAAGGCCAATGCTTGGCCCCTTGTTGGGTATGAAAGCCTGAAAAGAACATGATGTTTTCTGTAATGGTCAGAACTAACCAGATAAAGTTGGTTTTTATGGTTAGGACTGGCTTATATTAACACTGTTTAGTGCACTGTCACAAAAATTGCACCAAATGTAACTTATCCTAACTACAGTAAATATATATGCTCGGCATCGTTGATTAATGCAGATAGTCACCATCTCCTTTCTTCCTTTTCTGCACACCCGACTGTTGCTAGGATTCCTGTGTTGACTGAGGCAGAGCTAGGGAAGGTTTAACTAAGTTTGTGCTTCATCAACCTTTGCAGCAGGGACCTTCTGTGTTTATATACCGCTTACAGAAGTGAGGTCCTGGCTTATCCTAATATTAGATCAAATAATAAAAATATCAGTAATACTGATGACAATGGTAATAACAGGCCATCAAGCTCACCTGACAGCTACATTTTAGCACACTTGATGATATTTCAATTGATATTTCAAATGCTCCTTGAAGCATTTGAAAGCTTCAGTGGTTTTATGCAATATTTATTTGGCTTTTCTTCAAGAGCTATGTTCAATAAGGACACAATGAATCTAAAACTAATAGATAATGCATTTTCACACTTAGGCAAAACAATTTAACTTCAACACACAGCAAAGTCACTGAAGGTTTTACTTCTAGATTTCTTTGTGTTTATGCTTACATTATGGCATGCTCTGTTGACGATCTACCAGTACTGAAGAATAGACTGGTTCTACCCAGGACCTTGGACCTGTAAGCTGCCTCATAGACCACTCAATAATAATTTGCATCCTAAACAACCCAGAAGTGTTTTACACTCCTTAATATGAGCAAGTGTTAAAAAAGACAAAATAGATCTGTTATTTAGAAACCTCCTTCTTGACAGCAGAGAAGTATTTAAAGGGTTAACTCTGCTTCTGATTACCTAGTAAATAAATAAATGTATTGCTTCGTCTGATGAACTATTCAAATCTACCTGGAAACAATGCACAACTATGGTCATAGTTTAACATACTTATGGGGTGACTGTGTTTTCCAGTTTTATGAAAGATTTCTACTATTCAGTGGATGTTGCAAGACTCTACTTGAGTTTCCCTTAAAAACTATGGCAGAAGTTTTGCTGCATACAAAGTATTTTTTTATATTATTGTGTTTTACTGCAGTATGGCTGAGGTAACGAAACACAAAGAACATTTTTTTATAGGTATAAATCATTTCCTGGTACCTAGATGCTATAGTATTAGACATACTCTAACACAACAGAGATAAACTTCATCTGCATAATATGATGTGAATTACTTTCTCTGTCAAGTGGTTTTTGATCAAAGTTAAATCAGTGACATCATTTTGATGGGTACAGACTCAAACAAAAGAGTAATAGCACGCCTGGACTTCATGTGGCTTATGCTCCACATACCCTAGAAGACAATTTCAGTTGTTCATGTCCTGCTTGCTCGTAAAATGAACCAAGCTGTGCCTGTCTGGTGACGTTTCATTTCTTTTAACCATTGCCTTTGACAACACTGATGAAACTGCCTCCTTTGAAAGTAAATGTTCAAAACTGCCTTGGCACTTGGGTGTTGCAATTGCTGTTACAGCCATGATGGTCTAAAAGTGTAACTGAAACAAAATTTGTGAATTACTCAAAGAAAGTCTGTGCAACTGGAAGTATGCCTGTTTTTTCAGCTACATATTACCATTTCTTAAAATTTTTGTCTCTCAAAGAGTGCATTTATATATGCACATGGACAATGATTCTGCTCTCTGTTGTCATTCTCTCAGGAACTCTGATTGTATTTTCTCATCGACTTTCATACTGATATAAGGTCTTCATCCTAATTTTCTCTTTCACATCTTTTCCCACAGGAGCATGGATGGGGAAACAGTAGATTTTTTCTTCTATTAGGCAGTGTTTTGCTAATAAGTAAGCATCTTGGAACTCCAGCTAATTGGATGAAATTTAGACCCAGTTTTAGTCAATCCTAAATCCATAGGGCTGAGGTATGAGTGTTGGCAAAGAATTTTTCCCCTGCTCCTAGGCTGGAGAACTCACTTCATCACCTAGTTATATATTTAGATACATTCTAAGCAATGAAAAACCCCACATTTTTATCTCAGAAAATACTAAACCAAGTGCATGTTAGTGAGAGATGTGATTTTCACATATTGACTGATTTAAGAAGGCTCAATGAACAAGTGATTTTAAAAATGTAATGACCACCTTGGATCTAATCAAATGTATATTTAAAGGTTGTAGTTTCTATTCAGAATTCTTTAATTGCCTTGGATAAAACAGGTAGTTCAAGAGAGGGAAATCTGCCTATACTTCTTACTTTCTTAAACTTTGCTAACATTTGCACAGTTGTCTTACCAAGCTACAGACTTTCTATTGAAGTGAAATGCACAGCTTGGAAAACATATTTAATTCTCTTTTATGCTGAGAAAAACATCATTCTGTTGGTTAATAGTAATCAGAAGTCATTGAAGTGTTTACTAGATGGCTAAGCAATGAGACTTACTAATAGCTCTTCCTTCAGAAAGGGTTATCAGCCTCCGCTTCACTTTCATGTTTTGTGTCTTTTATCTGAAAAGCACTTTTTAGGCCTACAATTCATGACAAACATAATGAAGGTCCATGCAGATTTCAGATTTCTAATCAACTCACTTAATTTGTCAATGAATGCCAACCTATCATATCTACTTAATGTATAGCATGCTTAAAATAAGCAGAACTGCAATGTATATTAACACAAAGGGGGTATTTCACTGCCAAAAAAAGACTGTTGTACACAAGTTTTTAACAACGTGTTACTGATTCCCAAATGGTATGTTACTGATAGTAAAACTGGCCTGTATAATGGTCCCTAGAATGTGCAAAGCGCAGCTCTCTTGCTTTTGTGGAGCATTACTTGTTTGTCTTATAGAAAACAAAGAATTCCAAACCAGGATGCAAAATATTTGGTAGCTAAAGCATTTTATGGCTGAGTTAGTAGTAGGTAAATCACTTACCAAAGGATGCACATCTAAAGAAGGAATTGCAGACCTCTCAGTGCTGTAAAGACCTTGCAGTTAACATATGAGGTTGAAGCTATGTCTTCTATACCAAAAAGATTTGGGGCATGTGCAAACGTCCTGCTTTTGCTTTGGAACTACGACATCAGCTATTACTAAGAAGCAAGTTTTAGCAATATTTATAAAGAATATGAGGGGCTGTTACCAAGTTGATTGTATGCTTTTAAATTTCAAAATGCTTCTATCTGAGCTGCTGACTGAACAGTTGTGTCAAATACAGAGTTAAAATTTTAAAACAAAAACTGGACATTTGCGTAATGTCTTTGAACACTTGTGAAACTAAACAGCATTACTGCAGGATTATATTGGTAAAGGAAATATGAAAAATCTCCATATGGCATTTTCTGCATGTTTTAAATGTGAACACTGCTTTGTACGTATGTCGTTCTTGTCAAATTGTTATGTAGTTCTGCAGTTAGTCTGAATTTCTGCAATACCAATGTATACTGACAAATCCACACATCCTATGTATCTGGTCAGAAATATTGAAATGTTAACATAGGTTATAGTTTAAGAACACTTTTCAGGTAAATATTGTTATAATTCTTCCTTTGACACTGAAGGTTTGAAACTCAAGATGGTTTAGACACAAGCTTAAAAGTATGGTTTCAAACCTATTTAGCAAAGTAAGGCAAAATCCTTTGTTCATCTAGGAAATTTCCTATTACATGAACTGCCTTACTGATTTCAGACAGAGATGCTCACGTAAGAGAAGTAAGAGTAAAAATAGTAGGATACAGGCCTGATTAAACATTCAAGATCATTGTGGATAAGGAAAGTGCTTCAACCAGACTCTTTCTACTGCAGGCAATTTAGCCAAGGAGCTAAACTGTCCTCTTTCAAAACACAAGAGCCACTAAAGACATAAGGATATGAAGGATCATGTCAGTACAAGGTTCTATCTGAAGTCCATACATTTTGGCATTAAACTTAGTCTTTCTATTGGCTGTGACTTGGAAGAAATTGTGTAGTGCCTTCGTACCTGAGCTTCACTTTCTGTAAATGCAAAAATAACTATTTTTCTGCTGTGTACTGAGTGAGATGCATGACACTAGTCAGAATAGAACAAAGTCAAAGTCTTAGACAGAAACAAATTTGAAACTGCAAAATATTATTTCAAGGACAAAAGCTTTCAATAAATTATTCAATACAAATCTTATATTCAGACCACCCACCAACACAAATAATTAATGTATTAATACTTATCATAACTACTCCTTTATCATAATTTAATATCAGAACTGAGTTGAAAATGGAGTTTTTTAGGAAGCTATAGTAAGCCCCACCATGCATTAAAACTTCTACTCCCAACACCTTCCCTTTTGCAGCTAGTGTTCTTCTTGGGGTTTGTGGCTGGCCAATAAATACATAAACAAAAAAAGAACAAAAGATAGGAAAACTGGGAAAATTAACAGAAATGCAAACCAAGAATATTAAGCCGATATTAGAATTATCTTCAAAGCTTGCCTGTTGGTATTACTGGCCTTTAAGCATACATTTGCAAGTTACATAAAGAAAAAAACCTCTCAAATGGCTGTTCCAAACCCTAATTGTTGTAACTTATCCATGCATTCCAGCAAAAATTTTCAGTGCTCTGCAGAAATGTTTGTTCACTTGCTGCAAACCATGTCACAAATCTTCACTGCAACAGCTAATATTTTACAATTGATCAAATAAACTGGGATATGTATTCTAAATATGTGACTTAATGAAAACAACTAAAAGATTTATGCTCCATTTAATGTACTTAGCCGATGTCTCATGGGATTGCCAAAGGAGATAAAAACTGCAACATGGGTTAATGCTTAGTTATCTTTGGTTAACTTATATAGCTTAGTAATCAAACGACATGAAAGGAAAACCTTTGATAAAAAATAGACTATTTTAAAATTCCACAAAAGACAGCTGCCTTTAAATATGATACAATGTAAACTTTTATGCTTCCAAACAAGAGCTCATAGCTAAACTTAATTTGCAATTTATAGGCAAGAACGGTATTCTTAGTTGTTTGGTATCCTATTAAATGTAAAAAATCAGTTTGGGGAGAAAAATTAAGAATGTGAAATGATAAGTAGTGGTGAGAAATATACATGTTTCCTTCTTGCTTGTCTTTCACTAGCTTTTGCAAGACAACAGTGGAAAGCAAAAATCTGCAATGTAGAATGTTACTAAAGAAAGAAAAATAAATAAATTATGAGTAAACAGTCATCTAGTTCTCTGCCAAATTCCCAACATTTTACAAACTGAAACAGAAGTAAAAAATGTCTTTGTTTAATCCACTGAAGAACAGTGTTATTGATCTTTATAATTATGCCCCTAGTGGGTGAATATTGCTGTTGATGTAAAATAGTCAAGTGGTATAATAATGCTGTTACAAATGGCAAAACAAAAAGTACTTAATAAATAAGGCTGCTCCTGTGCTTGAAACCAAGGTGCAAGCCCTCTCAGGGTCCAAGGCAGACAATCTATTCTAGATCTGCTTTCAGTCTCCTTAAATGCAGTGTTTGTGCTCAAATCCCCAGGACATCCAAATGCACATGTTACTAAGCACCAGTGACTGAAAGACTGCCTGAGACTGGACATTCTAGATACTAAGCAACAGAAAATGTTATATTGCAGGAAGAAAATAACTAACTGGGACAAGACACTTAAGGTCAGAAAAAAAAGAAGGAAAACCATTTCTTTCTGCTTGTTTTTCTCAGGGATGGGCAGGTTGGTGTGCCACCTGTGTGTGTGTCTATCTGATGTCTCTTTCCTGCTTGTTCATGCATACCTATGGATCCTACCCCATCTTCATTTTTGCATCTCACTTTCACAGAGATCGCAGAAAATTATTATTCTGCTATTACTCCACAGTTTATTTACCCTTGTGTTTATGAGCCTGAACTTTCTGCTTAACAGTAATATGTTACTCCAAATCACATTAGTGACTGCTGAAATTTAGTGTTTGCTGCTAATACAACTTTTGCAATTGAGAGATTTGAGAAATTCAAGAGGAAAAAAACTTTGTAATAGCTGTAGGACTGTGTATCTTGCAATACTTACTATGAAACTCCATAGCTTTGATTATAAAAGGATGGAGTGGAGGAAAAAATTCTTTATGTCTGTCCAAGCAGACAAGGAGAGACAAGAGGGTGTGCTGAGAGGCTGTATGAGTAACACTAGGCTTCCCCCTTGATGGCTTAATGTCATCAGGGCTGGTCTTGTTGAAATTAATCCAGTCACAATAATGGCATAAAGACATGCATTTATACCTCTATTGACTTTTCACGTTCACAGGATAATTGTTGTAACATTTTCTTAAAGGCCAAAGACCTTTTGATGATAAATATATCTCATTACATGGAATTTTATATGTAATCATCATATGAATCTGAGTGTAATTCAATGGATGTATTTACCATATGTTAATCCTAGCATAACAAGCCTTTAACCTATGTGACTTAATTATAGGCATATCATCAGATTTACTGTAAAAAACGCTCTTTTTCGTTCACATCTGCTTTTAAAAACCCTTTCACTGCTTTAACTCTTTTGTGAATTGCTTATCAAAGAGTTCATCTTCTCTGCTCCTGACCTTTCTTGAAGGTAAATCCAGGGATGCATGATACCACTATTTGCTCAACTGATGTGCAGATAGGTAGAGCTAGAGAAGCCTCTGAATGGAACTTTTGAATAAACTTAGATCTGCCAAAGACTCCTACTGGGTTTCATTTGAAATACCTCCCAATTTGCCAGTGTATAATTGATCAATTCTGATGAGATTTTTCAGTCAGCAGTGAGCAGCAAATACATTTTCATTGTATATGAACATGACATATAAGACAATGTTTAAGCATTCCTGAAAAAGAGAAATATTGATACGAAACTCTCTTAGTTGCCCGAATCTATGTCTGGTTAGAAATGTCTAGCAGATACAAGGAAAAAGTGAAGAAAATGGGTTTATTTAGATTAGAAAAAGAACTCAGTTGCAGGAGCCTAAACTGTGGATACATGTGAAAATATTCAAATATTCTCCCTGACTACTGGAAGAAGAATGGGATCACAGAATAACAGAATAGTTCAGCTAGGAAGGGAAGTCAGGAAGTCGTCTGGTTCAACCCAGCTTGTCAAGCAGGGATGCCTTGGACCAGTTGAACAGGACCACGTCTAGGTGTTTTTTTAATATCTCTGAGGAGGGAGACTCCACAATCTCCCTGCACAACCTGTAATGGTGCTCAGACATCCTCACAGAAAAGAAGTGTTTTCTTTTGTTCAGACAGACCCTGCTGTGTTTCAATTTGTGTCCATTGCCTCTTGTCCTGTCACTGGGCATTACTGAAAAGAGCCTGATTCCACCTTTGCACCTTCTTTTCAGGTATTTACATACATGATGAAATCGCCTTAATTTTTGTGGGAAAAATAGTGTTGTTAGCAAAACCATTCAATAATCAGAATCCTAAAATACTGTGTTTTGATGGAAACCACACAAGTAGCGATACTAAAAGCTGGGTATAAATTATCAGCTGGAGCTTCTCTAGTCCCCTATGGCCTTCATTCTGTGAAAGTTGTTATTCTGCACAATCTCTTGAGATGTCTTTCAACCTCGCAGTTCAGTAATTCCATTACTTTTCTCTTTTTAATTTCCCCGTCCTATTTCTTTTGACCAGTTTCAGTTCACTACCGTCACTTGATTATAGACATACTCCTGGGAGCCAAACCTTTTTTAAACTAGTTCTTGTACCATATGGCCTTTTAAAAATGTAAACAGATTTTTGAGATTCTTTCAAACATATACTCCAATATGGCAGAAAATAAACCCCATAAAAACAATGCTTCTTTCATGAAAATGCATATAATATTGATAGTTTGAGCAATATATTGAGAATAGATCCAACAAAGTCTTAATTAAATCAGGTTAAAGACCTGGCATGTACATAATTTATGCACTAAATACATGTATTCAAGTTTATAGTTCCAAATGGTATTCAGCCACTGGGCTGTTATGATCTATATGAAGTAAGTTCTGGACTATCAGTGATTGTGTCCAAAATTTTGTCAAGTATGGGAGAGGTTCCAAAGGACTGAGAACAGTAAATATAGTGACTCTTTTGGTTTAAAAAAAAAAAAGAGAAGAAGAGAATCTTCGAATTATGTCTAGTTAAAGACAGCCAGAAAGACACATCAACAAATCATTAAACAATCCAGCTGAAAGCACCTAGAAGATAACAAGGTGAAAAGAAACAGCCAGCATAGAGTTGTCAATAACAGATCACATTAATCTAATTTCTTTCTTTGACAGGATGACTGGATAACAGCATAGCAGAAGGCAGATTTGATAAATCCTGACTTCAGCAGGTCTTTCAACACGACTCTGCATACTGTTCTCATAAGCAAGAGAAATGTGCTCTGGATGATTTAGTGAAAAGAGTGTGATGAAGTGTTTGGAAAACAGCACCCACCATAACAATTAGTACAGATTCCCTGTCAAACTGGAAGGTATTTCAAACAGAATCCTGTAGGAATCCCTACCGGTGCCTCTGTTCTACTATGATTTCCACTGACAATCTCAGTGGTGGGATGGAGGACACAATTATGTTTTTATACTTGGCATTTGTCCCAAGAGTAAGTGGAACAAGACAAGAACTGCAAAGCATTTTGGCAGTTCAGTCAGAATACAAGGCATTCTTCAAATCCTGGAGAAAGCACCGTAAGTGAACATGAAATGCAGTCAATATACATGCAGAATACTAAACTTAGAGAAGTTATATGACCAATTGTTAAATGAAGAATAAATAGGCAAGATTAATGTAAAACAAACAAACACAGCAGGCCATAAACAAAATTGTTTCTTGTTATTGCACAAAACTCTTTAGCTGAAGGGGAGGTCAGAAGTGTTGTGTATAAGCTATTAGAGGTGCTGTTCTTGATGTTCTGTTCTCCTTGGGTGTTGCTCAGACCTCAGCTGGAGTAATGTTTGCCATTTTGGTCACCACACTTCAGAACAGATACAGACAATTTAGAGAGAATCCAGAGGAAAGCAAAAGGAATGATAAGAGCTTTGGAAAACGTGACCTACACGGAAAGGTTGAAAGAGTTGGATTTGTTTAGTCTGGAAAAGGAAAGACTGAAGGCAGGCATGATAATGTCTTCAAATATATAGAGCTTGTTAGAAAGAGTGCGGCGATCAATTATTCTTAGGGCCTGAGTGGGATTTGTAGGAGAAGAAAGACATATAATTTGCAGCAAAGGAGATTCAGGTTACAAGGTTTCCAACTGGAAGGGCAGTTGGAAGGGTTGAGACAGTTCACTGAGGCAGGTTGCAGATTCTCTTTCACTGAAAGTTTTTAAGAACAAGTGAGATATGTCATGTTTGTTTTATGTACAATGAGGATAGGGGGTGAATTATCCCATGTCTGTAGATACCTTCCAGCCCTATATATCTGTGATTCCCATGACAATGAAGCATTGATTCCACAGATACACAAAAGAATATTGTGAGATGTATCTATAGACTGCTTCTTGACAGTAATTTGTGTGACTGCATTGTAGACTGTACTGTGTGTTCCAGAAATTAAAAGAGCTCAAATGTCCCTAGTAATGACCTCTACTAAGCTTATTCTTCAAATAATAAATAATGTGGGTTTATACACATGTGTAAAATGAGCAAGATGTCCTATTTACTCTTCACGTAAGTGAAATAAACACATTTCTCTTGGAAATATGAAACATGGAAATATTTTACTTCTTAGAAGAAAAATGACTACTTGTCAAGCCATGAACCAGTAAGTGGCTAAAATGAACATAAAGACAATGCCCACTGGGTTGGTAGCCTCCTATCTCATTATAGTGAATGAGATACCCATAAAATTCTGTGATTTTGTATCTGATAGCAAACACCACATAAACCGAGACCGTTATCACAGTGTTTCATCAGTGGCAGGAATTCACTGCAGCATCTGAACCTTGGAGACTAGCAAAACTGTTCTGCCCATGTCCAGATGAGTATCTAAGCATAAACAAAGTCAGGGTGATGTGAGCCAGAATATGAACTAAGTACTGCATTGCTCTAAGTATGCATAAGTGGGTTTTTTGCATTATCATATGAAATTTATTAATGGCAATGAGATCTCAACTGCTCCCATGAGGATTTCAGTGTAAGAATAGCCCTACTTTGGTAAAACAGCACACAGGGATGTCAAATACTAAACACTCATAAATCGGACCCCTGAAACCATGCACTTGGCTTTAAAATATGCCTTTACAGTGTCTTACAATGTTTGTTTCATTCACCTTTGGGTTTTGAGCCCGCAGTGTGGACCCAGATCACATTTTCAACCTTTTTTCAACAACTATTAGAGAGTCGTTAGCTTTTTAACTTTCGTAGGAAGGAGGAAAAGAAGTAAGGAAAAAAATACACTTGCAATCAAGTCTCTAGCCAATACCAGTTCCTGGGATGGTTTACTCTTCTTCCAGATGTAGGTGAACTGCTTTGCCTTCATCAGCATGGTAATAGCCATTAGAACAAAGGCAGCTACACTGCTTTATCTTTAGTGCATTGCCTCACAAAATTTTCACTCATGCTGTACAGTTTTCTTTGTGACAACACCTGGACATGACTTATGTTACAGCACAAGGCAAGGACCAGCCTCAGGAATGAACAGAAGAGAAGCCAGAATTGTTATGTATGACCAACAGTGCACTTTTTTCTAAGTTTTACTTCCATTTGCCTAAGAAAGAGAAAAGCACACAATGTGTGTGCATCTCCAAACAAAGCTAAGTGACCAGCACCCATCAAAATCCAGGTGCCCAGTGCTTCATTTAAACTGCATGCAAATAAACAAGAAGGAAATCCTACTGCCACTAAACTCCTGGCAGTATTTCACCTCTGGATTTTCACACAAAGCTTTATTGAACAGGAGGACTGCTACTGGGAGAAAGAACAGCAGTTAGTCCAAAAAGGAAAGAAACAGTCACTTTTAGCTTCTTCCGTGCTACCTCATGGTCTGTGGTGGAAAACAGGGCAAGCTGGATGCCACAGTCTTCACACAGAAAATAAAAAAATACGGTGAATAAATACAGGAAGATATTTATATCACATATAACTATATACAACATATTAGTAAGCAATATTTACACATGTAGATCTAGATAGGTGTCCCATTTAGATATATATTCAGATAGAGATATAGATACACACACACAAACACAAATATGGGATATATTTATACTCCACAGCCCCTTCCTTATCTCCAGGATACCTCTCTCAGTAATGGCACAGTTGAAGCCTTTCTTGAAACCTGTTTGAACTTTCCCTTTACTGTGAGGACAATAAATTAACTTTAACCTCTGATTTGGGATTTCATATCATACAAAGCAAAGTCAAAAGCCAGCAAGTTACCAGTGGAGCATTAGAGAACGTGGCATCTCCACTGATACAGTGGGTGGGGAGAGGAAGCTATTAACATGTCTGTAACACTTCGCTTTGTACACAACTACCCTGCTTTTAACTCCAGTCTTGGTCGCTGAGGTCAAGCAAGACAGAGCTGACTAATAGTGTCGCTTTCCTACTGCCTTCGGCGCTCACCCCGCCACAGCACAACAGCCAGTGCTGGAAGGGGTGGTGCAACACCTCGGCGGGGGCGCAGGAGAACCGCTCATCGCAGCTTTTCATTAATGGTGGATGTTCGGGGAAGAAGTGTCACACCGCCACAGCTATAAAGGTGCTGAAAAGAGAGCTGCTTAGCCATTCATGAAACACTGTTATGTTAACACAATAATGAATAGGACAAGGTCCCCCACTGTCAAGCAGGTGGCGGACTTTCACTTGGCATGAAGGGACCTGAGTGCCCAAATTGCTCTAACCGAGGGTAAAGAAGCTCACAAAACATAGCTGTCATTATTTCAAGTTTAAAATAAAAGTATATGTGACAAAATGCTCCAACAGAAATTGAATCTTCAGAAATTTCAGTTTGTAAATGCATCCTCCAGACTGATGTATGCAGAGGGGAATTCATATAAAGTTATAAGCTAGTGGAGCATGAAGCATTCATTCAATCATGTCATTTTTGAATATGAAATAACAGCAGATTTTTTCAGAAAGGGGTTTAAGCTTTCCCCATCACTGTGGTTGTATTTGTACCTGTCATTCAATAGAAAAATGAGCCCCAGTGTAAGAGGCTCTTCTCAAGACCAGTCAGGCCGCAACTCACCAGCAAAGAACGGTGCAGAGGAGTGAGGGCTGTAGGCAATGCCTACCACTGCCACTTTTCTCCAGCTTCATAACTTTCATGCTCAGCACGTCAGTGTGGTTAAGAATCCAGTACTTCCTACTGAAAACTTCCAGCAGGGAGGCCATGGGAATTTTCCCCCTAAAGTTGAATATTTAGGCCATAGGTACTGCAGTAACTGGAATACCACTTAGAGAAATATGAGCCAATATAGCACCACAAAACTGAGTCCATCTCTTAGCCTCAGGAGAACACCTAGACCAAGAAGGGCTATCCTTCTTCTCCAGCAGAAGAGCTTGAATCCTGAATTCCTGATGCTTTTTCCTTACATCCTGAATCCAAAATGCTTTTTCACCACTCTTCTATGGTAATTCAGATTTCAAGAATCGGAAGGTAAGCGGTGTTAATTTTATAGGTGATCTTTCTGATTCATATTATGGTAAATCTTTTCAAGATTTCAAGCAACTCAAGATCCAATTTTCTCCTCCTAATACAGTTTTTTTGTAATCAAATACAACATTGGATCATTTTCATTCACAGAGATCTGAATACACCACCCTTAACTAATGGGATAGAATACTTTATGCTAAATGTACTTGATATAACTAAACTTGTTACTCATGCTTATAATGCAATTATTGATGTAATGGACAAAAAAATTAGAACCACAAGAAATTTTGTAGAAAATATATCTGGGACTTCAATGGCATTCTGAAATGGGAGAATTGATGCACACTTGCATAAAATAAAACAAGTAAGGCAGAACGTCAATATGTCTTTTTAATAATGCTCTTTACTGGAAAATGAAACATACATTTGCTCAGGATATATGTGGGATTACTTCTTTACTTTGCAGAGAAAGTTAAGACAATAGAATTATTGAATCACACTATTCAAAACATGACAAACACTTCTAAAATGCAAAAATCTAAGAAAAAGAAATTAATAGAACAGCTCAAAAATAATCTACCAGATCCAAAATGTTTCACTCAGGTATTCTTCCTGAAGACAGAACTTTTTCTTCCACCACTCTTGCTATTTTATTTTCTCTACAAAAACAATGTAGCGTATAATGGCAATGATAAAAAATATCACAATGAAATGAAAATAATTTCAGAGGTGTCATAGGTTGCCCTGTGCGAAGAACTGCCTATAAAAAACAGGAAGGAGTATTAAACCAGAAGACTGAACCTCCAAACAAAACAGATTCTTTCCTGTAGACAGGAATGGGTAATTCCTCTAACATACCCGTGTGAAGCAGATTTTCCAGTTCCTTACTCCTACAGTTTCCTAGCAATTCTGTTCAGTTTGGTGAACTTACAAATAAACTGGAAAGGATGTAACAACTGGAGTGTTTGCTTGGCCTTTTTTAATTACAAATTCATTTTGAACAATGATTCCTAGATTTAAAATCAGGCAAGAGACTTTCCACTTGTCCATAATATCAGATGATTCATTTCACTTTCTCTGAAGAGACTATGGATTAGACAGACATTTGTCAAAGATGATACACTGAGAAGCAATTACACATTCAGTAAGGACTTTATTCAAAACACAGGCAGAGCTGAAGCTTGGTGAGACATCTGAAATACTGCATCTGCTTTTGATGACCCAATGTGAGGACACTTATAAACTTGGGCCAGTTCAGCTGAGGACCTCCAGCTGGACAGGGTGAAGAACTTGCCCTGTAAGGAGAGACTGGTGGACCTGAGCTGCTCCAACCTGAAGGGGCAGTTCCAGACATCTAAGAGCATCCTGCCAGTACCTGCTGGGAAGCTAGGCAGTTTCCATCTTTTTTGTTTTTCAAGGACAATCCAGATAAAGTCCTATGCCCTAAGAACATAGTACAGACAATATTATAGTTGTGTACCTCAACTATTATTGTTTATACTGATGATCATATTTTCTTAGCTGAATCAACAGGAATTTTAAGTCAGTGTAAGCCTAAGGAAATGCTAAAAAGTTTGTCCCCACTTCTTTCACAATCAATAAAGAGTTACAGCCTATGTTAAGAGAGTGATGCAGCGCAGCACTGTCTGATTTGACCCCTTGTTTCTCTCTGTGGCTGGACAGAAGACAATATAACAGAAGACTGATTCAATCACGAAGACTGATCTTCCTAAGTCCCTCTCATATTCCTTCTTCTATATCTCATATAGTCACCCTAGAGCAGGAGGATTCTGAGTTAGCTGAATCTGAATTTTGCTATGATACGTACTTTTCTTTAACCAGCAGTATTCTTAAAGCACAGCACAGAGATTCTTGGAAGATGCTTCACTACTTCAGTGTAGCAGTGAGATTTGAAAAGCTTGGAAGGTCCTGCATAATATGTCTTGTTGTGCTGGTAAAAGAAAACACACTTTTCCTTCACAGAAAAGAACTATTGAATTAGGTCCAAAGACTTCTATTAGTTCTGTGGGTCAACTCTCTATATTCAATGTGTCTAGAGTTGCCAGCAAGGGAGAGGAATCAGTCCTGAGTTTGAATGTATGAAGAATTTAATAATTTGTATAAATGTTTAAAAGTTAAGTTTTCATTTTCTTTGTGAACATTTAATTTTCAAAGTTGTCTTTGATACTTACACTCCAGAACTCAGTTAATGGGAAGAGTGTGTCAGTTAATGGAAACTACAGAATTAGTGCAATGCACATCTGAATTCACTCAAGTGGAGTCAGTCAGAGTTTACAGCTATGAAGATTAGTACAAAATCTGGTCCATATTTTCTTTTTCACAGTTTTCAGCTGAAGAATGACAGCATAGCCATCTTCATGACTTTAAACTGAAGTGTTTTCTTGCCTACATCTCACCTCTGTACACAGTATTGGAGTCTTGAGTATCAGGTGGGTTCTTGCAAGAAATCAAAGCAGTACTTCTCACTACAGACCTGGGCTACTGATGTGAAGTGCAGAAATACAGGCTGCATACAATAAGAAACACCTGGGCTTCAAACATCCACCCATCAGGGAATTTATCTTTCTAGTAAGCACTCTTTAAATGCCAGCTTTTAAAATGAGAGAAATAAAAGACCTTTTGTTCCTCCATAGTATTTTGAAAATACTGTTAGTAAATCCTTTCTGTGGTGGAACAATTACTTGGAAAGCAATTGATTGTATTTGGTCACTGTTTCAGAATGCAGAAAAAAATACATTTTTTCAACTCCAAGGCTGTTTTTAATGTAGAAAAAAAAGCCACAAAACATAATTTTTTAAATATATTTTTGAACATGCCAGCAACATGAACTTGTTCTTTTTTTCCTACTGGTAACAAAACAAGGAATTTCTACAATGTGGATAAAGTAAATGTTAACTATCAATAAAATATAGGCCTCACAGGGACATGACAAGATGAACATTTTTACAAGGCTAAGCTGCTATACACCTTAAATATCGTAAGCCTTGTAAAAGAAAACAGTCATTATAAAGAGTGATGGAGAGTTCTCCATACAGAAATGCTCTAAAAAGCTTGAAACACATTTCAGAGCAGCTTGCATCAGCAATGCACCCTCACTTAGCTTCATAAATGGCTGGGTGTACTTGGGAATACATGGACATATTCTGCTGGGTCTTCAATCTATTTAGGTTTTCTATTGGATCGTGTATTCAGAACTTTGTTCCAGGCATCATATTGAGCTGGGGAAGAATCTTACTTACAGACTGGCATAGATAAGATTATTTTTAATTTCAGGTCTCTCTCCCACTCCTTGTCTCTCAGGCCAGCACATTTTTCATGACTTAGGTATCAATAAGCACTCCACTGGCGCTTGCTTTGCTGAGAAATCAAAATTCAAAGCAGGAATGGGAGAAGGTGGGAACAAAATAGGAAGGTGTGTACTGATGTAAGACATTGCACTATGAGAAAACAATCCCTTTTTCCTCCTTGTCTCATGTAGTTCAGTGGGTCCCGCAGAGCCTCAGCACTACTTGTTGGCCATAGGTTAGCAAAGGGCATGTGGCTGAAGTGGAGGAAAACTGGGTAGGCAGGGAAATGATAGTATAGAAGGAAGAGTTTTGGTGCTGATAGTTGCCCTTGACTAGCTAAAATGGGTAATAATGGAAAAGATACATGGGATAATCTACTGCCACACAGTCCCAGAGACATTAGTACAATTATGAGCAAGTTACAGCACACCTGTCATGCCTAGTCCTTTCTTTTCATGATAATGTATTACAAGACTTTGTAGTAATAGCTAAAAAATAGAAAGTAATTTTCTAAACCATTATGATTTTGAATACATTACCCCATCTCAAACTCATTCCAACATCACTGCAGAATTAAAGGAAAATAGGAATTTTAACTGCACACTGAGTACAGGAACGGGGGAAAATAAAAACAAGGCAACTGACCACTGTCATAAATGTTACAGATAGAAACCCTTCCCCTTAACTTTTGTTATGTAAATTTGCTGCAATAGATCATGGCTTAAATTTCTTGCTCAACTACTCAGAGTAAATCAGTGACATTTAGGCATCATTTAGGCATATACATATTGGATAGAGAATTGTGTCCCAGATTTTTCTAGAATGACAGTAGACACTTACTGGGCATGAGATTTTAAAAAATAATTAGAGGATATGTGAATCCATGCCTTACAAGTAGGAAAGTATATCATACAAAATATATGTGAGTCAGGATAAAAGGTCCTGTGAAATAAATTGCATTCTGGTATAGCAGCTCTGTGAAAAACTATTTTGAAAGTTAGTTTAGAAAATAATTAAATGTAAAGTCATTTTAATATACAAATGTCTGACAGGAACTTGAAGTCCAACCCTTAACCCTGAAAAAAAAGATAAAATAAATTTAGATTAAAAAAGGATTTGAATTTCTCTAAAACCCACAGAAAATGTTACCATTTAGTAATGACATTCCCTTTCCATTTGACCCCAGTTTGACATACTGAATTGCTCTGAACATCCGCCACCATGTACAAAAAGTCTTACTTCTTAACTCTTGCTATTCTAATTTGCACACAAAAGTACATTAAAAGGGATGTTAAGGCTATGACATAGAACAATAATAGCAGAAAATTCCTAAGTAATTAGGAAATATGATATACAAAATGTTCTCCAGTGCAAAAGGGCTGCTAATACATCACAGGCAATAGAGTTCTATGAGAAAACAATGGAGTTTTCTGATACATAATGCCATGTTCCCATTTTACAGGGAAAAAAAGAATAACTGCAACTAGTAAAGAGAGACTAGAATAGCTATATGTGCTTATAAAATATTATACCTGATTCAGAGACAAAGTCAGCACCATTCTTTCAGAGGTGTCGATATCCAAAGGAGTGCCTAAAAATATTTTAGACCTCTATTCTCTAATGTTAATTATGTTTATGAAAGCATCAAAGGCACCTTCAATACTTTCCTCATCTTTCGTCTTTGCTCCAAATCCCACTAAAATCAGGTGGAGAGAAACAGGCATCAAACAGTACAAAGGTGAGAGCTCTTAATTCTTCCTGTGTATGGGTGACTGTCTGTTCTCCTTCAAGGAATGCTGAATGCACAAGACTGATGTGAACAAAGATTTAGACACCTACTTTAATCAGCTGAAGAGTTCCAGCTTCCCACAGGTTTCAGGCAACGACGGAGTTAAGCACTAAAATGTTGGCAGAAGGATGGCTCAGGAAGTAAGATGGGATTTGTTACTGACCCACTGATGTCAGTGAGACATAGAGCTACATCATGGGCATCTGGAAGATGACATTGCAAGCTGTTTGGGAACCTGCTCTGAAGAAGTGGAGCAGGAATTGTTTCACATATCTGAAACACCCAGAACAATTTTAAGTGCTAAATAACACAGCAGCGTGGTTCAGGGGTGTATAAATTCTGCTGGAAGGGGAATAAGTTGATAATAGTATAAGGTACTTCTGGTATTATCTATCAAGAAGGTATGAGGTCAAATTTCCTTGAAAATTTTAAGAAATACTGTAAGGCAGTATTTTTTTGTTTATATCTCCACGCCTCATTTTGCTAGTTCCTTTCCCCAAGGTCCTTCGCAGAATCTTCCTCAATACCAAGCTGTCAGTGTTTCTGCAGATGTATCCCTGCTATAATGTTAAGACTCTCCAAGTCAAGTCTGCCATAATTACAGTCTGTGTCTCCTCCAGAATCACCTATTTGTCCTCCATTCACAATCGTGACTCAGTAAGGGAGCAGTGACATGAATGGTAACAAAACAATGATATTTTTTTAACAGATTAGTTCAGAATCAGCACACAGACTAGGAACAAGCAGTCAAGAGCTGGTGAAGACAGATCCCACTTAGATAGGATTTGACACTACAGAACTGGGCTCTGAGTCTCCTCTTTTCTCACATTCTGGTGTTTCCTGCCCTTGCAGAAAAATTCCAGTATAAAAAAAGTAATAGAACTTTTTTGTACTTACATTTTTGTTAATATATACTGGGTAGAAACATATCTCTAATTGGAAGGCAGAATGCTAGCTATGAAGAATTTAAACTGTTAAACTTATGGACTGCATGCCATTAAAGATGGTGGTTATATATTCCTTTCTCAGAGGAATCTGACTCAGTTTAAAGCATAGTTGTCAGCATTTCTTGATGGTATTTAGTATTTTTTTATGGAAATTGAAGAACAATGGAAAACACATTCTTTTTTTTCTTTTTCCTAAATGAACAAATCAAGCTTATGCTGATTTTTACGTGGTGTTCACTTCTTGCAAGTAAGATAGTAACCTAGTATTTGTAAAAATGTTTTCAGTTCTGAAATTATTGTAGAAGAAGCAGTTTTCTGGGAATCAATATGAGAACTGTATTATTTTTATTTACTGTTTTTAAAATTACATGTTTAGATCACTCTTTTTAATGTATCATTTTCGTATTTAAAATATGTCTTCCAATAAAAGAGCAGAAAAAAATTGTATTAAGTCAAGTGAAAAATCTCAGTGCTTCTACCAGCTGGAAAAAGCAAACAGCCAGCTGCCTCAAAATGGAAGCTCAGTGGAGATATTCCTAGTACTTGCAACACGATTTGGTGTCAGGTAGCAGCAAGCTTGAGGGTGTTCTAAGAGGGAAGACAACCCCAGAGATGATGATACCAGCACAGGCAGAGGCAGTGGCCTCACCACTGAGATGCCAAAAATTTTCTTAAGAGAATAAGAGAGGTAAGAGGCAAATTTTCCCTCTAGGTGTTAATAAAAAAATGTTTTATCCTGATTTTTAATATCTTAAGTTGTAAGATGCTTCATAAATACTAACTGCCCTAAATTTGGGAGTCAAGATTTCCTTTGTAGTTCCTTCACATTATACACATTTACATTTTTTCCCAGTAGTCTCCCTAATTTGCTTCTTAGAATTTTGACTGAACCGAGTAAAGTAGTAAAAACTTAATTCAACCACCAGCAGTGAAATACACATATTTAGTTCTAGGAACACATCTCTTCATTTAATGCTTCTAGAGTCTTTTCTGTATCCCAAGTCCCATATGCCTGTGTGCATCTCACTTATCATCCAGTTTGCTTTCTTCTATCACTCCTACATCTCCTACAAACATAAGGTCTCTGATGCTATCACTCTGATATCTCTTGTTCTTTCACTTTAAGGTCTCTTGTTCTCTCACCCCTATCTCCTGGTATAGCAGGTTTCTCCAAGCTTCACCCACTCCTTAAGTCTGTTGTTGTCTGTTGTCTGTTGTCTGTTGTGAACTGTTATTACAAGTGTGAAACAACTAGAAAATTATGTATTTTTGTCTTAAAGATAAAGCAATTTCTTATTCCTTTGCCCACGTTTGTAACCTCTCTATGACTCTTTGTATCATTTCTTGTTTCTTGCAATATCTCTTATCCAGTTTAGTACACAATAATATTGTTAACATGCTGGCTGCTGCTTCATCTTGAGATCATTAATTACACTATTAAAGCCTGGAGCTATTTAAGAGTACCACTGCCCTCCACAGGAGAGAATGACAGACATACTGGATTGCGTCCAAAATACTGTCTCTGTAGAGCCACACCTTACAGAAAGTCTTCTTCATCTCATCTGGAAGAAACCATCGACTGTCAGTGGCCTGAAAGGACAGAAACGTGACAGTGGTATGTTCCGTGTATTGGTGAGATCACCTAGGGAATGAAGATGCTCCGCAACCATGCCCATTTATTCTCACTAACCAGTGTCGACTGGCTGTTGTTTTCTTTTCTGCTTCTGGGTAAAACACAACATATGAATACTCCCTCCTTAACTTTGTCACTTGATCAACAGTAGAAAAGCTAATCCTTTGCTCTTCCTCTTGTGAAAGCATCATGCAAATACTTTCTATGTGTTGCCTCCATCTCTGTTAATCCATATCTCCCACAGCAAATATTCCTTCTTTCTAGGAAAGCCTTTCATTTTGGAACCTCCTCACTTGTAGACTTTCCTTACTCCCTGGTCAAAAGCATTTGAGTCTTAAATCCAATGAAGTAATTTATTGGATCTTTTCTCCCTTAAATCTAACCCAGCAGTTATCCTATACTGAGAGACCTACATCTTCTTCCTCTCAGATTTACCTTTACCACTGATTATGAAGTGTCCCAGTCTTCTGTAAAACTTACTTTCACAGAGTCAATAGCTGCTGCTGACCCAGATCAAACAGAACAAGAAAGCCCTCAATGCTTTCCTAGTACCACTTAGTCTACTGAACTGCATCCTTACTTTGCTGTTATATGGTCCTGATTCACCACTACTCCCAGTCAATTACACCTAAGTATGGTAAATGCTGAATAACTGAATTTGAAAATAGTATTTTGCACAAGGTAACATTTATTTGGGTACCTGGATGTTTTTCTCTTTATCTAGAAGCAACTGATTAACTGCATTACAAAAGATCAGTTCCCAACACAGAGAATTAGGACTGGCCACATCACTCTCATCAACATTAACAGATGTGCTCATCTATAAACTCAGTCCTTTACCTTTACATGTGGTGAAGTATTCTGAGATAAGACCATCACAGAGGGAAAGTGAGTAATATTCACTCCTTCACTTCTGGTTTAGCCTGGAGTGATTCCAACATCAGCAGTGAGTTGTCTCTTTTTTGTTTCCCTATAAATAAACACGAGAGTGGCCAGTTTTACTTCTCATTATTTATAAATAACAATGTGAAGTGTTATCTCAAAAGGGAATTTTGGTAGTGAAGTTACATATCCTTTACAAGAAGGATTTATAATGGGAACATATATAGAAAGAAACTATACCCTTGGTATTGTAATTAAGCTTTTAAAACATCCGATAATTCAGTGTTATTTGTTTTTCCTTTCTTTGATGAACTGATAAATGTCACTTGAATATTTGCATGAGCACTCAGTAGAGAAGCTGGTTTTCTTCAAAAGAAAATAGCACGCACACTTATTCCTCCTCTGCTGTACAGAAATTCTAAATAGTACCTTGGCAGAATTATGAAATAAAATGGATGTTTTTAAAGGCATTTGTGGAGTCTGGGGAATAAATGATAGAATTTTCTTATATTTCTCGTATATGCAGATAACAGATACATTTAATGCAAGAAGGAAATAGAATTTTAATAGAATTTTTAACTAAAGATCTTGAAACAAAACTAGACATACATTTTAATTGAATTTCTGGCTCAAATTACAGCAAACCATTATAAATCATTAGGAATCAGTTTTAAAACTGCTTTCACTTTTACCCGTATTACAAACACAGAGGTAAGCTTTTACAGCTACAGATAAGTGTTAATAAATTACCCGAATTTCAAAATTAATGGCTGCCCGGCTGCTTTGGGGAGATATCATTGTGTTTCATGAATATTTTGATTTTGTGATTAGATCAAAATGCACTGAATTCCTAAACAGTCATAACTAAGGTCTGCTGATCATAAACTGTTCTTTTTTAATAAATTATATTCCTCACAAATCTGCTGATATGGAATAATTAGAAATTGGTTGCCTGCATTTACTGTAATATTTGCATGACTTTAGATCTCCACCTACTGATCTACTGGCTGGCAGGAAATGTACATTTTGTACATTTCTAAATATACCTTGCCTGCAGAGATAATGGTTTATATTGTGATGTTAAGAAGGTTTTTATTTGCAAAAAACAAAGAGGTGTCACTTGCCAGTTCTGGAAGACATTGATTAGGCTGTTTATGTCATTCCTATTCAGAACTTATTATTTACAGCTTTCCTGTTTCCTTTCCTTTGTAGGAGATAATGATCTGTCTTCTGTAAACTGCTTAAAGTGTGCCTATTTTCTCTTTTTTTTTTAGGGAGTCTTGAAATACATTTTATAGAAGGCAAGCATATTGAAATGGAATGTAAATGGTGTAAAATACAGCATATTAATCGAAAATGATATCTTTCAGTATAATCTTTAAATTAAGTGGCATACAAATATTTATAGTTAGGGAAAATGAAAATTGCAAATCCATTTTTTATTGTGGAAGGCACATGCATCTGAATGTGATCCTGTAAGACATATACATTCCACAATTAAATACACTTATATTTTGGGAACTATTCACTTTAACAGTACTGTACATGGGCATATCTGTTTTTTGCTACAGATCTTTATTGAGGGAAGGGATTGCTCATTGTTGTCTAGCATTCAGGTCTCAGAATGTCCTAAGCGCACAGTGCCCCTATGAATGCTTTATAACAGTGTTCTTTAGGGCACATTTCAAATTTAGAAAGGTGGCTTCACTTGTGTGCCATATACAGTAGAGATTTAACATAATTGTTAATGCTTACTGTATTAACATCATCAAACGTTAAAATCAATGCATCAAAGGGGCAGGCTACAACCTACTATATAACATATTCAGATGACAGGAGAAGTGTATTTGGGATATTTGCATGCTAAAAATTGAATAATCCTCCATTTCAAAAAAAGGAAATAAAAATTGCTACATTTGCCATGGCTTTGTAATGTGAATGATAGATCAAGGAGAACATACTGATGACATGCAAAATCTTCAGCCAGTTCATGAGACTTATAATTTCTCTAATTATTTCTGAAGAAAATTCTATTTCTTTTTGAAGAAAAATTGACCCTGCTCCCTACTTTTTCCCCATTGCTGCTATAGTTGTTTCTGCAGCCCAGTGAACCGCTCTTACTCCCACACTGGACAACTAGTCCTGTAAACTAGCAGATACATAAAGCAATCAAGGACAAAGCTGTTAATTGCTCACAATCATGCTCTTTTATCATTTCAGTCAAGTCTTTATGCTGTTTATTTTATAGGTGTTTATCCCATTCTCCCTGGTAGTGTGACCTACTGGCATTAAAACTTAATACTGAGCTTCATTAGCAATGTATCCTATATCCATTTCAACTCTCCCCCAAATAAAATCTGTTTTCTTTTTTAAGATGAACGAAATCAGCGTAGAACAACTCCAGTGCCTCTGCTTATTGAATCATGTATTGATTGATTGATGCTTCATCATTAGCCCTTAAAACCATCGCAGAAATAGTAATCTTTATAGAAAGTGCTCCTGCAATTGTGAAAAATCTCATAATTTAGCCAAGCACAGGTTAATAAATATACTGACAAAAAAGGGAATCATATGTGCTACGTCCTTTCCACTGGTCGTACTGGAAACCAGATCCCTGATTTCCATGTTGGAAACCTGGTACTCTGGCTGAAGTCCATGTTTCAGAGCCTGGTGAAGTTTTGGCCCTTCTTCCACTCGTTGTTTCTAGCCCATGAGTAATTTCTGGTCAGAAGCAAACCCAAATGGGAGGGCACATCATGTGGAGGGCACGTCATGTGGAGGGCCTTCTCTGTCTCCATAGGGTGGGCGCATTGCCTGGTCAAGGGGGAATGTGACCCACTGCTATTAGAGACACAGGAAGCAGGAAAGAAAAGGCTCTGCTAGCACCAAACAAGGTACTTTAGGTGCCTAAACTGGACATCTTTGGTTCAAACAAAGGTTTCTTTGGCAGATTTTCAGACAGGAAATCAACTTAGGGAGCCTAAAGTTTGCTCTAGAAGAGACACTCTGTCTTCATTAGCTATATTAGAAGCTGAGAAAAAGCAGCCTCATTACTTCGGCGTGCAAATTAGGCATCTAAAGTTGGCCAAGAAACATACTAGTAAAAAGGAAAATTAATTATACAAATAGCAAATAACTGTAGAAAGAGAGCACATAATGCAAATCATTAATAATTTAATTGAGGTGGGTTGGTGTTTCTTTGTTTTATTTTGTTTTTTTCTAAATTTTTAAATTAGAATCTGCAAAATAACCTGGAAAACAAGACTAAAATTGGAACAAATCAATAATCAGAACTCCTGACATCTAAGGAATAGTGTGGAACAGAGACCTATAGAGAGAAAATTGCATGGCCTAGAGAGAGAAAAAAAATGTTTTACTTTGAAAGCTATGTTTGACCAAGATATCCTTAAAAAGTACTATGTAGGACATGAGAGCTGCTATGGTTACAGCAGTGAAGATTGTTTTATTTGAACCTAAAGATTTCTGTGAGAATCCTAATTCTACCCTTAGCGGATATAGCTAACTCCCATTGATGTTAGTTCTTCATGGGACAAAGTTTGGGCTGGAGGATTGTTAACTGCTATAATTCTTATGAAAAGAGAATATACATTTCTTCTTGCAAAGAAATAACAAGGGATAATCTGAAGTGCTCTAAGCCACCATCAGGAGGAAGAATTATTATCTTTTCTTTTCACAAGAAAGAAAGAACCTACATTTAAGCTAATATTGACAGATCTCTGCAGACCAGAAGAGAAACAATCCCACAGCCTAAGCAAAGCAAAGAGATCAGTCTCCGACATCCATTCAGAGACCAGCTGCTGGTGAAAGAGAACAGAGGAGCCAGGAGCCGAAGGAACAGATGTGTCTGATGAGATGTGTGCAGGGCATATTCCTGGGACCCAGTAAGTAGGCCCAGCTATTTAGCAGATTTTGTAAAGTACCTTTTGTGTGGAGAATAAATAGACTAAAATATGATCCTGAAGATTTCAGGATCATACATGGCATAAGAAACTTGGGGAGCATCAGTGTTCTGCTGCTGAATTATTTGTACCTGCACATGTTTGCCTTAGCGATAGTGACTTCAAAGCCCTGTGGTGACAGTCATTCTGCATAATGCCAAACAGCCAAGCCTGTTTTAACAAGGGGGCAGGATTACATTTTCAACAGTTCTGGTGCTATTTGCTTTGTGAAAATGCTTAATTGTATGTTAAATTGACTGTAGACATGATCTATTAAAGCTTGGTTTTTCAAGGGTACCTCAGGGAGTTAGCACCCACCTCCCCATGACACGCCGTGTGATTCGGGCTGGGAACTCCCTCAGGCTCATGTGAATATCCCAGCGTCACTGTACATTTCTGAGCAGACGTGGTGAGCATTGTCCTGATTCATGTGGGCTAATTAGTCAATATTTATATTGTGTTCTGCAGGCTGGAAAGTAGGAGAGAAGTGATAACTACTGTTGCTTTTATTATTGAATTACAATGAGGAAGTTGTGGAAATCTCTTCTGGAGCCCTCAAGTGACAGCTATGAGCCACAATCATGTTCACACAGTTTGTGTTAAAATACCCGCCTCAGGAATACCCTGGGCAATTTTTGAACATCGTGCATCTACCTGTGCTCATGGCTTCTGCCCCTGAGATACAGAGAACTGCACATGTATGACATAAACAGGGAGCATCATCCCCTTAACTCAGGGAAAAAAGGGCCCAAAAGTTTGCCTGGGTTGCAGTGAAATGCAGTGTAAAGACAGAACACCACAATCTCTAGTGTTTTCTACCAGTACATAAACTGCAGGACTAGTTCAGTGTACAGTCAAAACCAGTGTTTGTCTGTGTCATGCAGACTTCAAAGATCTGGGATTTTGCATATAACTTTCCCAAATCCTTCCTCAAGAAGCCAACTGATCTTCTTGTCTTCCATTCCTATATGGTCATTCAGAATCTTCTTTCTTCCATCACTGGTGTGACATACATCTCTTCACAGCAGAGCTCCCTGGATGTGGGTGTGATCATGACAAATGATATGGTCAAGAGACTGGAAAGATTGGTTTTGGGTCTATTTGGTAAGGACCACAAGGGAAGGAGCAGTCAGGATTACACGAATAGGAATAGGAGACCTGGAATTATTGACCATGTTGCTACTGCAGTCCCCCGCAGATAAAGACGAAAGAGGCCAGTTGCCAGAGGTAAATTATGGGACATTTGGCATGTCATAAGTCCATCTTTATTTGCCTCTATTCCATCAGAGCAGAGGATGACAGTGTTTAGAAATGAACAGTGTATTTGGGACAGGCTGAAAAAGCCAATCTCCACTTAACACCACATATGTGATACTAACTTTCCAGTTCTCACTGGAACCAGTTTAGTTCCTGATGTGGTTGGGAACATTCCTGTCATTATCAAGTTGAAATAATATGCTTTCTATTCAAATCCATCCTTGTGCCTGATTTTGTGCTTATTAATGCACATATGACTACCATGACACAAAAAAAGTAAATTCATTCTGCAGTAAAACAACATGAAATTAGAAAATGGAACCCTAGCCTCTACATATTTATAGGCTTTGTAACCAATTAAGAATGTTCCACAAAGTGGGAGAAACACAGTATTAAGTCACATATGCTTGTCTTTTTAGAGTAACCACTGACAGTGGTTTATTAAAAGATGGATAAATTATAGTTCTGCTGAAAAAGGCAGATGTGCAAAATATTGGTGCCTTACCTGGATTCTGCCTCACCAGAATGGCAACTGGATATGGCAAAAGCAAAGAGTCAGTTGACTAAGGGGAGCATTACCTATGAATATTTATTCATATTCATATGTGTGGTAAATTTCTTCAAACTGCAGCTGGAATTATGACTGACGTGAAAAAGAGATCACACATCTGAAAAAGGCTGAAGGTAGGTGTAGAAAATCAAGAGAAGAGGTATATCTTTAAATATATTCAACTCAAGAGAACAAGTAAACCCAAGAGTAGGCCCCCAAGGCACAACAGCGTTCATCCTAGAGGCACCTCTGTTATGTATGAGCTGGGATGTGTGCCCAGACAACAACGAAAGGTGCTGTGAAAAAACTATTTTGGAACTCATAGGCAATATAGACGCTTTTGAAGGTCATCCCTCCCAATGTCAGGGGTAGTTCCCAGCTGCTGTGTTACTGTATAGTGCTGTGCAAGTGTCTGTTAAGATACAATGGATATTGCAGAGGCAAGGGCAACCCTAATAATTGTTTCTCTTGCTGTTGTCCTGCCTATGCAGTTTTTTTGCCTGGTAGTGGGAGATCACCGTCCCTCTGACAGGATTCCTTTTCTTTGATTGACTGCTTAGCCTGTTTTGGGGCAAGCAATTCAGACCAACATTTTCAAAATTAAGCAGATCAACCAGACACTTCAACCCACGTAAGTCACTTCAAAGAGTGGACAGATTCCACATCATGTAAGAGCTACAGCTTTCACAACATTGGTTTGGAGGTATCTATGCTCAGCAGCTCTAAAAACTAGGCCATTTTTATTTAGACTCCTAAATCCAAAATCAAATACTTAGGCAACTTCATCCTGAACCTTGGTCCTAATCTCTTTTTTAATACTCTGCTAAGTAGAAAGATGCAAATAGTTACTGTTTACATAAATCAGTGTTGTTTCAAAGATTATTTAGGGCTTGTAAAATGTTATGCAACACGTTAAAGCATTTCCATTTTTATTCAGTATAGACAGTGCAAATAAAAGGCAATCACCTTTATCTAACTTTTTCTATAACTCACATTACAGTATTATTCTAGTTGTACATTAAACTTACATTTTCCACATGGGTTGATCCTCTCTAGACCAAGAATGAAATTGTTGTGGGATGGTTGCTTTGGATCGTGGTCATTTTGTTTTAAATTTACAAGTTTCTTTGGGTTTCTGCTAGATAATTCAATGACAAAGAAGTTTTCCACTAACTAAGAAGGAAATTTAGTGAAGCTGATGTGGGGAAGATCAAGAAAACTTTTATTTGTACGGAGAAACACTGGCATTTACTTCATGAATGAATGATAGGAAGGCCAAATAAAATAATTATAAGTATTTCATTTCTAGCTCTAGCTAGAAAAATTGTGGATAAATCTTTATTACGTTGGACCGGTGGGAACATATTTAAAGATTATTCACATTTCCAAGGAGTTTAAAATTAGGGATATGCTGAGGGTTTTTAAGAAAAGTTGGATTATGGAGTTTACTGTAAAAATCCCAGAATTTTGTCATTAAAAAATGAGTAGATCTCTGTGGTAAGAGCACAAAACAATTTAGGATCTTGGAAGAATCTATCTACATGTAATAATCCATTCTTAAACTGCCCCAAGAAGAAGCTAAAGAGATTCGCTGGGCAGGCTCACACATAAATTCTGTTGTATGAGTAGACTGAATTTACTTCAAGAATAACTGCACATCTACAACTGTGGTGAGCCATATGGAAGTACTTTCAGGAGTAATTACTTGCCAGCAAGGAGAACATTGTCATACTTGGACACGAAAAGAACCACGCAGAACCAGCTTAGTCAGAACAGAAGAGAAGCCAGAAAAGCCCCTCTGTTTATTTACTTCATATATATATGTCCCTAGGAATGACCGTGGATTGGAGGATGAGGTTACCACCTCTCCAACCACACTGGTCAAACAAAAGACCAGCAAACTTCTCTGCCTCAGGAGAAAGAATGAAAAACAAAAAAGGACAGTTAGCCAAACATAACTGTGTTTACAGAAAGTGTGTGAGAACTCCATCAGAGAAATGAAAACATCAAAAGATTGCAAATCTTAGGGCGACAGAGCATAATCAGGCTCATGGTCTTCTTTTAACAGCGATTGCCTCTGATTCTGCAAACCACCACCAGCTCAAAATTGGAAACTCCCTGTATGTCATGGCTATACTAATCCAAAATCTCACCATACTGCTAGTATGAAGTAAACAAGGGTGATGCAACTTTCTCCCTAGTCATTGTTATTCATGCACATTAATTAACCTTTTTAAAAAGCAGACTTATTTTAAAAAGTAGAGAAAATTATAGATTTCAGAGAACCTTTCAAAGAAACATCGTCCAGCAGAGGGTCAAGCATTAACATTTGCTCAAGCTGTCTTCCAGTTAATTTGTGATCTAAAAAGTGTACTACGTACAGTGCTCTCCATCTGTCCTAAAGGCTAAAAAACCTTCAGCATCTCCAGGATATACTCATAACCTTTCAGTGTTCTGTGGTGGATGGTGTGAGGTCTTGGTAGAGCTGGGCGTCTCTGACAGTTGGAAACACCTCTTTCACCTAAAAGTTTTTCAAGGTCATACATTGTAGTCCAGGAATTAAGAAGAATAATTACAAAAAAAAAAAAAAAAAAAAAAAAAAAGAGAAGATTTGTCATATAACTTCATTAACCATAAAAGAAAATTTGTCATAAGCGGAATTCGTGTTTGAAAGTTTGCCTATCAATTTTACATACCCAAAGTAAGAAACTATGGTGTACATTTTAGTTTCTCAACAGGACAATCACTTTCAAAGCATGCAATATCCAAGTAGAAAATAGTATACATACACTTTGCCAGGTACTAAGAAATGCATCTTATGCCTGAGAGCACAGGTCTCTTCCAATGGATATACCAATAAAATTGGATTCAAAGCATGTCATGTTGTAATGAAAAAAACTATAGAACAATATTTATTGACTGAAATTAAACATTGAAGTAAATTACATATTGAAGTATTCTAAATCAAAAAAGTTATTTAAATTTGCTGGCTAATTCATGCATTACCAAGATGTAATTTTGGAAAACATAATGTTGGTAATATCACCTAACCTTCCACATAAGGCAGGTATATGAAAGTTACTATTCTTTACAATTAGGCAGAATTGTAACAAATGATATCCAAATTATCTATTTTCCCTTCATTGGAGCATCCTGCAAGACTCCTAATTTCAGGCAAAGTCACAAGAGATAGTAATGAGTACTTTTTGTACTGCACGATGTAAGAAATCAATCCTTGTGGAAATTCTCCATACTGAGACAATGCTGGTCGTAGTAATTTTGCTAAAAAAACTGTACAATTTCTGCCAGGAGGGCTGAAGGACCACAATTAGAGGCTGAAAAAATATATGCTCAAACAGTCATTTATGCACCTGAAGAGGAGGAACACCAAGTGATTTCAGCAGTGCTACACAAGCAGCCTCCTGCCTCTGTTGGAAATCTTTCAGCTTTTTGGGCTGCACATGAAAACTCATATCAGGGTATCACTTTTGGAACAGAAAATAACTCTGTCCCCTGCTCCTTATTGTTATCATTCCCTCCTTGCCTCAACAAACAGCTATGGGGTAGGTCTGAAAAGAACCTGCATATCCCAAAATTTATTATAGAGAAATCCCCAATGACTATTATGGTAGTACCCCACCTATTACAGCAACATCATTGTTCTGCACTTTTAACTTCCCAGCTGGTGAACAGTTAGTGTGGAGATGCTTATATTAAAAGCCTTAAGGCTCGTCACCCTTTTTTTGTAAGGTGAAGATAATGAATTTCGAATAGGACAGAGTGTGTCAAGAAGGGACTGGGATGGACTACCTTTCCTGAGCATTTAAAATCATCCCTCTGTCTTAACAAAGCGTGTCTCTGCACCATAGAAAAAAATTGGAAGGATGAACAGTCTCCAGAGCGTGATATATTTAGAGTTCATCTGATGACTAATTTAACTTTTTACAAAAGCTGATGATGCCAAAACTATCCAGTAGCTGTTTGAATTTGAAATCATGCATCAAAAGGAAATGATAGTGTTGAGATGCTGGTAAGTACAAGCAGAACATGGGGCTGCCTGGGGAAACCACTGGACGGACTGTACTGCAGTATGTTGTATCCCGGGTAAGTACCACTACACTGACCCCAAAGTAGCTACAAAATTATGAAGCAAAAACTACTTTGAAGTACGTTAAGCTCCAGTCATTCCCTGGTGTTGAAGCTGTTCTGAACACTGGCTTCTAGTTCTCTGCAATGAAACTTTCAATGTGAATTAACACCTGTTAAATGTTCAGACTTAAAAAATTGTGGTCTCTAAAACTTTTCAGAAGTATGTCTTTTAAAGTACATATCTCAAGGGCAACAGAAAAACATTTTAATGAATGCTAACATGTTTGTAAACACAATGAAAATGGTATTTCCTACTGAGCAGTATAGGATCATTTAAATAAAATATCTGCCTTTGGACATCGGACCCTGCTGGTGATCCCAATAGGATTTGTGCTTCATTTTTCTACTGGAAAACACATCATATAGGGACATGTTTTATGAAGACTGATAAAAAGAGAAATCTCTGACACATGACATCTGTACAGATTTCTCCTTTTTAAATCTGTATATCTTAATAAACTTCCAAAATTCATCCCTGAAAATGTGTTGACTTGTTCCAAATGCCTCATGCTAAGAGGCAAATATCAGCATAAGAATTCATTATTTTAATAGAACTAAAGTCTGTCAGAGGTAGGAGAGCAGAATGCAAATGTCAACATTGCTGGAGGTACCAGCAAACTGATAAAGCCCATTTATTTATATGACTATATTTCCAGTAGAACAGTGTCACTTGAATATCTTCAGTCACTTTATGTTTATTCTACTTTCTTTATAAAGTGACTTCCATCTAACACCACAACCTGATGTCCTAATTCAGTAAATACTGAGTTTTCACTCAATAAATTATTTTTTGGGCTAAATCCAGAAAAAACAATTAAAACTGTGAATAGAGACAGGTTTGCAAGGTGCTACACCCTTTTGCAAGGTTTGAACACCTTTGAGTGAGAGCTACAAGTAAGAGAGCATGAAGACTTGAAGGTGACCACAGAACCTCCCAGGGTTCAGACTCCTTGTTTTGGTGGAAACCGAAGCCTGAAGGCCCTGGTGGGTGACCAAAACCCACTGCCTGCTGCCATCTGTGTTTTAACCCAGCTGCTCTTATAGACCTGCTTGTTCTTGTGCAGTCACTGGCTGTTAGGTTGTACGGCATCTCTCTCTGACCCCACATAGGCAGTAGTCATAATTTCCCCAAATACTGTAGACACAGCAAAAGGAAGATTTTT
The DNA here is from genome assembly GCA_013397725.1 of Rhagologus leucostigma. NCBI lineage: Eukaryota > Metazoa > Chordata > Aves > Passeriformes > Rhagologus > Rhagologus leucostigma. Next base: position 2,317,021 of record VZTD01001651.1, read on the forward strand.
CTCTTCTGAGTTTCTTTTCCCCACATCCTACTTCTAGTCCTTCTACAGCACTTCCAGTTTGGATACTTTTTTTTTTAAAGAGCAATGGCAGAATTTTGTACAGAGCAACAAAGGAGACCTTATTAGCACAGTGTGTGATGGCCCTAATATGTTTTATTTCTCGTAAGTTCTCTTCTGGATTTGTCTTCTGTATTACTGCAGCTTCCCAGCAGCCTGTGGCCATCCTGTGATGATCTGGTACACCAGGCCCTCCTCCACTACCGGCATTTCCAGACAGTGACCTCTCAGGACAAGTTTCTGAACATATTTTTTCCCTAATGAAGACCAAGCCAAAACTGACACATCATTTTTGAAATGGTCCTGTGGGATGTAAGCTGTATGTAGCTATCAAGTAGCTGTGCTTTAAACCACTGTAAATTCATGAGCTATGAACTGCCCAGTCTATTCAACTCCCTATGCATTTTAATTTACCTTTCTTAAAGAAAACATATGCAGAATTCATTTTTTTATTTAATCTAAAAATATTATTTTTATTTAGTATTGAGAATAGCAGGAAGATTTAAATAGATGTACTCACAGCAACCATCTCTACCAGTATTTCTATAGCTCATTACTGAATCTAACGAAGGACTATTCACTTTCTCATCAGTGATATATATTCAGTAGCATAATTTATGACATTTGCAACACTGGATGGATACTGACTAGGAAATTCTAGCTATGTGAGATACAGCACTGAAAAAAATCTGAAGGAACACATTTTTAAACGCAAGGTCTGAGTGCTGATTGACATGCTTTGTACGATAGTAAAATCTGGCAGGTGCATTAACTCGCATTCCTCTGATCTGTACACATCCACACTTGTCTTCTTAGGGTACTTGGTAATAAGCTTCTTTAAAGATCCCTGAGTAAGCACTGAAGATAATATCTGGAGTATGTAGCACTCAGTCCTTTTAGAATGGCTTTTTCCTGCTCCTTTCGTTTTCTTAAGAAAATGTCAGTTTAATCATATCTTAATGCTTTGATAATGCGTTTCTTTACATAGCTGTAGAACACTCACTTCAGTGTTTTAAAAGAATTAATGTAGATGTAAAAATGCCAGTTAAATGAGATTTCTTCCAAAAGGCTAACAAAACTGAAGCGCAAGGCTTCAAAACTTGCAAGAGACTCACACAGCAACACAAACGTGTCATAGCAGAGGCCACTATGCATTTATCATTGCTGAAGAAATTCTGTTCCCATTTGGCAACTTCAGAGAATCTATATATAAGCTCACCTACTGTCAAATGCTATAGCCAACTTTTTTGGAAAAGTTTATTTTTGATTTCTACCCAGCAGTCCACAAACTTCACCAGCCTAGGAACCCCTGTGGCAGTCCTTTGGTATTAAATATTAGTTTCCAGAACTGGCCATATTCATATTAGTATGCCCTTCTGCTAAATAAATAAAAGAACTGTGCTATGTTTCCCCTGACTTTCTCCCTACCAATATACATGTTATAAACCAATAATACATTCTTTTAGAGGACTACACAACAAATTCCCTGTGCAGGTTGTCATGAAAGAGCAGGTGCACCCTAGACTGGGCTGAGGGAAGAGCCTTCAGAGGCAGGCGCACATTCCTCAGCTGAGTTCTGCTTGGTTCACAGCCTCCAACAGATACATCTCAAACTGCTTGTGTTTTTTAGCAAAAGTAGACATGATTTTACCTTTAATGAATTTCTTCTTACAATACATTCACAAATATAAAACTTTCTTTTTCACTTAAAGTATAAAACTAACTGTGTTGCAATGGCATAATTAGAAATGGACCAGGGAGTATTTATGTTGTTTGACATTTAACTTAGTGAATCTGCATACTTAGGAGATTCTACAACATTCCTTCTTCACAATTACATTTGACTATCAAGAGACATCTACTTTCTTCTTCATCATTACATTTGACTGTCATGAAAAATCTACTTTTTATTATTGATTTGTAGACTCAGCTCCTCAAATAGATATAATGGAACGGTTTTGTGATTCTTGTACGTTACTTGCTAAGATTAAAAGAGGCTCTTTCCTCCAAGAAGAGCTTAATTTATTATGTACTGCAATACACATTGCATGAGATAAATTGACAACTTGCATGTCTTCAGCTGTAGTCACTTTCTATAAGTAGAAAATGCTTCTTATTCCTTGTGTGTCCTGTAAAAATTAAGTATCTAGTCTGAAATCAAAATGCAATTTGGCAGAATACAACATCAAGATGATCCTACCTTCAGGTATTTTGCTTGAAATGTCACTCAACACTCTTCAGTGTTTCAATAGGCAGAGAATAAAACCAAGGAAAATCTTCATCCACACCCATATGATTTTAATGACATTAATTTAATGGATGAATGAATACATAGGTCTGGAATATTTGTGGTCTGATATTATTTTTAAAATACTTTTACTACAAATTGGTTTCATATGAATAAATGTTTGGAGGATGTGACCTTTTTTTGCCCTGTTTCAGAAGCAATATGATCAAGGCCAAAATTGTAACAGAAATAATGAAGCACAATGATTCAGAGAGTTCATCTTTCATTTATGCCCTTATCTAAAGCATGTGTAAGTGAATCAAATTTCTTCCAATGATACAGTAATCTTTGGATGAAGCCCTTACAGAGGCTCAAAATCTACAGTTACATAGTTTTGTAACAAGTGAAAATGTGAGAGAATCAAGCCTTTCTTACTTTACAAACCTTCATCCAGGAGATTTTGAAAAATTCATATATTACTAAAAAAATGTTTAATATCATTGTTCCAGATTACTATTTGAGCAAATAGTACTTTTTGGTTTTGCTCCAAGAGGATGTTTCGCTCCTCTATTGATGAAATCTTCCGCCATTTTATTTTGAGATATGTTGGCTTGATTCCAGTCCTATTGCTTGACATCTCCTTTTTTTGGGCTGTTTCTTGTCTACAAGAAGTCTGTTCCCGATGCCCCCCGTCATAACCAAGAGAATGCAGGATGGATCAATTTTTAGTTTCTTTGGTTTACACTAGGGATAGGTAGGGACATCTAACATCAAGAGGAGCCATACAGCCGTTACTTCTTGGTGAGCACTAGGTGGGTCATGGCAGACTATTTTGAGGATTAATAACTGGACTTTCTAAGCAAAAAGTCAAGATGCACAAATCCTTTTAAAACTGAGAAATGGCAACAGCATTTCAGAATTCAGAATAGAAATGGCATTAATGTGGCTTTTGTCTTTGAACTCCAATATAGATATTCCAACAACAAATTATTTGCCTGGAGAAGACATGCTTTATTGGCATACCCAGAAATACACCCTCATTTAGATGAGCAAGAACAAAGCTCAGAAGTGTAATGTAGAGTAGCAGACGAAAGGAAATAGAAAGAACTGCTACTGTTGAAATAAAGAAAGTACATAATTTGACACAAAGTCTTTCTAATAAGTAACTTACCGCTCTTAAATGCTAATTTTTAGCTGTTCTCCTTATCCTCAATCCTTTAAAAATATGTGAGATGGAGCCTGTGATTTTGTTATATAGAGATGTGGGTAAAATACATTAGCCAAAGATACTTAGATTTAGAGTTCTTGTTTTGTTCTGCAACTAAATATTATGGTTAGTTCTCATCTAAACAACAAGATGCATTAGGACTGCAGACTTTAAAAGTATAATAACTCTCAATAACTCTGCGGGACATAAGATGCTTGGAATTAGACTTTAAAAATTAGCATTTCCTCCTCCCAAATAATTATCTAGGGCTATATTTGATAGGTATATCTCGAAGTCGGCTTACATGTTCAAATAAAATGAACTCAAACTACCTAATAGAAAATACTTCATCTGCTGTTTCACATAAAGAAGATGTTGCAATTTTGACAAAAAAGAAAAATTTCTTTTTTATCAAGTCCAATGAATGCAAAGTCTAGTCTTCCAAACTTTATTTGTACCTTCCTCTCAATCTCTTTTTGTCCTCCACTGAGCCAGAAATTGTCAATAATTGTGAAGCAGCAAACAATGCATCAGCTAAAGGATGTGACCTCTTTATCATTATGCACCTCTAACATTTATTTTCTTCTATTGCATATTGCATCGTCCTTACAATGAACAGGAAGTTTGCACGGCATGGACCACAGCATTTGGATTGTGTGTTCTCCCAATGAAAATCCAGTCCTGACTTGACTTACTATTGCAAATACCAAGCAATCTTAAAACTCACTAAACAATTATGGATGTTAGTCTATCTGATTAGCCAAGATTACCTCCAACTGTTTAAGCTTGTACTATTTCATGCTGCATAAAGCTGTCATTATATTTGAATGCTGGGTGTGGATTTGTGACCATAAAAGTACCAAAAAGGAATAAAGATACCAGATAATTCAATTAAATCAGTTTTCACCTGTTTCAATTGGAGGTCCTAGATCCTCTAAGGAATATGTTTCCCATGGTGAAAATTGGGGGAAAACACCTACCATTGGTAATTTTTACTTAAGAAAAGGCAGACTGCCAGGAGCTTTCAAGCATGCATTTATTTGGTCTTTACTCAATAAATCCTCTTCTGACACTAATTTTCTTGTGAAGTATTGTCTGATTGCTAAACCTCCCATTTCTGGGCAAGATTATTGAAGAGATGATAAATAGCAAATAGTGTCTAGCAGCATCTGCTCTTAATTTTTAGACACCAATCAGTCAGGTTTCAGACCTTGACGTGGCATCTGAAGGGCATCAGTTTCAGCGACCAAAACTCTCCCTATGGCACTAGCACAACATTCAGTGTCCTCACTAATAAATCCAGGTCTCAGTGACCCTCTATCTTCAATTCCAGAGACTGCCATGTGCTGTTTATTTGACTGTGGAACCTAATGAGTGCTTAAAAAAATTAGTTTATCCTTTCCTATGCTGGACAGGATCCAGAGGATGGGCTATGATCATTCGCTTTTCTTCTTCAGGGGCTTTGCTGGGGCTGCCTCTGAAGTGCAGCCCTGACAGCCTTAATCCTCTTTTTTTCTGTGCTGAGGGGAAGACAAACTAGGAAGCAGGAAAGTCATTTGAGCAAAACTGGGCAAATTTGCAAAGCTAGAGCTGATGATATTCCATTTGACCTCCTTTTTTTTTCCAGATCCTGGCCCTGAATTAAATACTGTCAGGTAAAGGTCTTGCTGGCATGGAGGCAATGCTGGCAAAGGAAAGCCTAGTAGCAAACAAATAAAACTTGCAGGCACTCCATCGAGGAATAGTATCTTCCTGTACAATTATAAGGGGATGTGTAGGTATGTGGTCATGCCAAATGAAACCTGGGTCTGGTTTCCCAAATAAAAGGGATCAAGGTGCATGTTTCTGTTCTGCATTTATAACAGTTCTACATTTACTACAGAGGCAGATGTCACCACTCTCAGAATTTTTTTTTTTTTTTTGCCAGGGTTACATCAGAACATGCGTCACATATGACCTGTGACATTCACATACAAAACTCAACAGTCAAAGCCCACATAATTGGAAGAAAGTTTCTCTCTCTCTCTTTTAAACCCACCCACTTACTGCAGTGATGAGTGGAGCTAACCAAAGAAAGTGTGGTTTGGGCAGTTCAGAGGGCTTATTGTCTTGTATGCAATCCAGGATGCAATGAAGTAAATACAGGAGCAGAGGACTGTGTCCAGATATTGTTGGTGGTGAGTAACTCATTTTGGTTTTGAGGCTTCCTCCCTCCCTGCCTGAGAGAAAGCAGAACTATCCGTGCCTTCTCCTGGGAAATGGTTGCTTCTTTACTCAGATGAAGTAGTGATGGATGTCTTGAATTGAGGGATGCCCCGCCTCCCAAGAAAACCCAAAACAGCAACAAGGTAAAATAAGGATTAATGTCAACCAATAAGATCAAAGTTAGAAGCCATGGATATTTAAAATCTTAATGAGAAAAATAGATTCTGAAACAAGCTCTTAAAAAAACCTTGCATCAAAAAATAGCTTGCTGCTGTCTCTACAATGTATTTGATGGACATTAAGCATTTGAATAATATTGTGGACACTGAATCCTGAATTTTCAAATGGCTTTCCATTTCCTTCTCCCTTCCCACACTGAGCATGTCCTGTGTAATAAGCATTCCCCAGTTCTGGGTAATTATGTAATATGGCAGTCAGCCACTCACCAGTCTGGCTGGAGTCTCCCTCCTTCCACATCTGGTACACATTAGGATTTTGGAAATCTGAATCCCACTGGAATCAGTGAACACTACAGCCTTCCCCTTCCAGCTTCACAGATTCAAATAGTTACAGGAGATAGTTTATATCTAATCAGAGGGAGACCTAATAATATATGCTTAAATGCAATTATGAACCAATACGTTCTTCAGAGTCTGCATAAGGCATTTCTTGCAGTACCTCAGTCTCTGCATTGCACTACTCTGAGAGATTTAAGGCACATCATATAATAAGAAGGAACCAGGGGAGTAAGCAAATTTGCAAATAAATAGGAAACAGAGTTCATATAGAGTTACAGATATTGAAAATTTATGGATTATGAACAACATAAACCAACTTTTAGTGAATTTGAATCTCAGTTTCCTCTTTTGATACCTGTTTGTATTGCAAAATGATCAGGAATTTACCATAGCAGAAATCTGAGAACACGAAGAGAGCAGCATAGAAAAGCAGACCAAATATCACAGGGTTGCACAACCTACAAATTCACGAAAGGCATTTGTGCCTATAATTCAACTTGAGCCAAATCCTAAATTCATCTCCAGACAGAATAAAGTAAAAGTACTTTCCTCAGACATTTTGACAAAGATGTTGCTTTGCAGACACATTTTCCTAGCATTAAATTGTTCTAAAATCATTGGAAATATATGTCAGTAAGAATACTTAAAGGAGGCTAGCATAACTGGCTGGAAATAGTAATAGTATATATTTTTCCAGAATAATGAAGGGTTCTTCCAAACAAAAGATTTTATATCAGATTTACAGAATTCACATAAAAATCTAAATATAACCATAATATCATGAAAAATGTTGAACATTGTTAAGTATTATACTTTGCAATGCTCTCTGAAGGGAAGTGTAGGAAGCTTCATCACTTCAATCTCTTAAGGCTGGATTAAGGAAAACACTTTAGGAGGAGAAAATTGCAACTTGTAGATACGGAAGACTAAATATTTCTAGCAACAGATCTTTTCCATTTCCCATTCTTTTTGGTTTATTAATGCGAGAAATACAGAGATGCAGAATTATGCATTATCACAACATAGAGTTACTGTCCACAGATAGAATTTATCTGATGAGATTTTAAAAATCCCGGTGCTGCACCAGGGAAAGCTGAACCTGTCAGAAACTAGGCTGAAACCTGAACAGTATGCCCACAGTTTCCAGTCTGATTACTCAGAGCTACACAGTTGTTAGAAACCGAATAAGGACTTGTCTGTTGTAAGTCCTTGATTACTGAAAACAACTGCAGGGCCACAGCCCCATTTAGCCCCGCTTCTCTTAAAAAAAACTGTTGAGTTTTTGAACTGCTATTATTAACGTGGTTTTTTTGCCCTCTGCAGCAATTATCAATGTTGTGGAGAATGCATAATAAATACTTCAACAACCTGAAAAGCTACAGTTTCAAGCCAGTGCTCAGTAACAGCCCTTTTACTCTAAATAAAATTTTGTATTTATTATTGTCAGATACAGCTTTCTTTTAACAACAAGCTACTGATTAGACAAATTATTTTATGAGAGACTTCATTACAGCATACTTTTTCTCTGTTGTCACTGCTGTGGTTATTTGGTGAAAAAAAATCAATCCTAATGGTTAAATTGTAACTGGAATATGTATCTTTATTCAAAAATCCAATATTTAATAATCTTTTGTGCCCAGCAAATCATGCAATCACTTTTCCCTTCATTCCTCAACAGAATGGGTGATGTCCTCTGCCCTGCCTCATATAGCTCAGCATCAAGCTTTGAGACTTAATTAGCTAGGATCCGTTGTGTTTTAAAATTCTCAGACAAAATATGCAGAGACAATCTGAAATCACCCCTGCTTTTTGCAGGTCTCTTCAATTGCCCTAAATATATACAGAACATTTCTTTGGTTCCTTTTCTTTTTATTATTTTCTGATTCTGGCAAGGTTTGTTCTTTCTCCTATTTAATATCTCAGGTTTAGGATGGGAAGAATAAAAAGCCCCTGTGGATGTATATTGCGTGTAGCAGCTGCTAAGATACCACAAAATAAAGGTAAAGTCAAAGAAACACATTTACCTAAATAAAGAGGTGCTGGCAAGGAAAGTCAGGAAAAACCTTTACCCATCTTTTCTTGGAAATAATAAGAAAGGTATCAAAAGATTTCAACATTTTGGGATTTCAAAATAACTGGAATTCATAAGTCTTAAGAAAAAGGACTTCGCTAAAGTGAAGTAAGTTCAGTCTTTGCAATGTAATTCAAATTGCACTTGTAATTCAGGTCCTGGAATTAACTCACTGAAGCAAAGCTTGAAAAGATTTAGATTTACTCAGGCTACCAACAATACAATAATATCTTACAATTTCACAACTCCCTGTCTATTGGTGATACTGCCAAATGGCGGTAATCTGTCAGTTTGAGGCTCAGACTTGCTAATTGTTAAAAAATGAACCTGGACATCATTCCTGAGTTTCTCTGGCTGAAAACTTGTAGAAACTCAAGCACTTTTTAATCAGGGTAAGATAACAACTGAGCTCTTAATTGAGATACTTAAGGAATGATTTCTACCGTGGTGCTGCAGCCCCATTTTTTAAGGTAGGACTGTTTGGGAGACAATTACTGCATTGTCCAACCATTGACTCTGATGAAAAAAGACTCTCTCAGACCATTCTTCTCCTTCAGGTAAAATTCATGTCACCTCAGCTATCAACATATTTTCAGAGGATGAACTGCTTGGGTATTGAGCACAGGGAGATTATTTTACATTGATATTAAATTACTTTATTTATTAATGATATTGTTTACTTTTTTTATTTATTAAGAATGTTATTGTTTATTATTATTGGGAGGAAATAAATGGGAAGGGAGGGAGGGAAGGAGAGAGGGAGAGAGGGGCTGGAAGAAGGACTTGATTGAGGGTATCAGCACATGGCACAACCAGCACGTGGGGCTGTCTGCCGGCCTTCTATACAAGCAATTTAGGCTAACTCTGCCATTGCATCTCTATCAAATTTGGCAACAGTTCAGACAGTAAAGTAAATTGGGTTTAAAGCTTAATTTTAATAGCTATGATCTTTGCCTCCCCCCCCAAAGAATGCTACAAAATGAGTAAAATTAATGTGATGGAAAATTTAAAGTTTCATCAACATACGCAGCTATTTTTAGAAGTATTTATGATTATTTGGAAAACCTGCCTGAATCTTCAGGGGACACTGAATACAACTCTTCTTTGTCTTAATCTCCATCCCCAGTGGCAAGTCAACTTCAGCTAACAGGGCCCCTCCAATGATTTCAGTGGGCTTTGGATCCAGCTCACTCAGAGTAAGAGAAAGCTGCAGTAATGTACTAAAATTGGTGCTATGTAAACAGCTAAAATAATAGGAAAACATAATGAGTTCAAAAATGCGCACACACACACAGATAAACAAAATGCTTCATGCAGATGCTGCTCCTACATGAAAAAAAAGAATTATTTGGACTAGCATAAGGGAAGTATTGCTGGTGAAATCAGAATTCTTTCCAGTATTTTATATGATACCGCTACATGAAAGATATTTGTTATCACAAAATATGTATACTTTTTGTTCCATAAATAAGATAAAATTTAGTATTAGAATACTGTATTTTCTGCTAAAAGCACTATATGCAAAGCAGAGCAGTTTTACATATATTTAGCTTCCTGCTTTCTCTCTTTTAAAACATTTATTAACCAGAAAGACCTCACTGACATGTAAATTTCATTTTCTATGCCCAGCAGATTAAAATACATCTGTTTCAGACATCATTCAGTAAAGAAAAAATTTGAATAGTTCATTTTATTAGAAAAAGATTTATGTCAGCATTCAACTACTACAAGAGAGGGGATAGTGGCATGTGCACAATACTGGAAACAGATTTTCCATGAAAAGTATCTGTATTGAACAGAATTGTTTCAGAAATAGTGTGGGCTTTTTGTGAACAGGTTAACCTAGTAGGTTGTGGACAACACCTGTCTTTCCAGGTAGAGTTATTCTGTTCCTTCACTGTACAATTTACTCATGCTCCTGAATTAGCAGCTGAGTCAATGTACATTTAATGCACACTGGGAGAATGTGTACAATGAAGTAGATGGGAGTCACTCCTGTCTCGATATATGGAGCTCCAGGAGTCGAGGAGACAAATTTCATTCTCTTGAGGATTTAATTGTACTGTTTCAGTAAAAGTCCATTTTATTTTATTTTTACTTTTCTTAGAGTTTGCAGCAAGATCAATAGGCTAAACATCTCTTTCATAAAGGTCCAGTAAATATAAAGCATAGTTAATACAGGAATAACACATCAGGATGTGGTATGCTGTGCTATATGATCTAGCAGCATTTTATAACACACTGGGATATGAAAGTGCCATGCACAACTAGGTAGTTTAGGGAGTGACAATAGAATACAGATCCCATCTTATCTAGGTCACCACTCTGAAAGCAAGCTGCTCTTTGTGACTGGAAGTCATTGCTATCCAATGGATTTTTAGTACTCTACATGGTTGAGATCTTCATAACTTCATATTTTTAAGAGAAAGTATTCCTCCCTCACATTTTCTAGACCCTGGTTTCTTCCAGGACTGAACAAAAATGAATACTGTGTTTTTAAATATTTGATTCTTATAAATGTCAGGATAGTACGCATACTATCATGCATTCATAATTTAAATATCAAATAATTCATCTCCTTGGAATATTCACACTAGGCTCAGAAAAACGTTTGAGCTTGTAAAAGTTAAAATATGCTTTTCAAAACTTGCCTAAATACAGAAGGTGGGAAGCTTTCTTGAACTGGAGCACACAAGGAAAAGGTAAAGTGGAAGAAAGGATATCTCTATTAAACAACTTATTTGGGGAAGATCATTCAAATTAGGATTGTTATTAAAATATACTGGCAGGTGAATTCAGAAGAGATGGATATCTCTGCCCCTCCAATGCAGTCATACCATGCTAGTAAATCTCAGCTGCGGGTCTAGGGACTAAATTACTACATAACCTCAGATGCAAAACACAAAAAAATATATATGTCACACTGGTTGAGCATATTGCAGCATTGTAATGTGTTCCTGTTCATACAAATATTTGATAATGCTGAACATCAAATGCAGGCTGATGCAGAAAAACAAGAGTATCAAAACAGAGGCAAAAAGAAAAGATCTTCAATAAAACTATAGTTAAATCTTGATAAAAAAGCACACACAAAAATTTCTTTACTAGGTTGCCAATCCTTGTTTATGAAAGAGATCTTTTCAAACATATAGGATTTAAAAGCACTTGCTTTATATACCTATGAGATATTGAAATAAATTTTGAGAAATTAAAAAATTATATAGGACTCAGTTTGAGATAAAATATCGATAGAACAGAAACTAATTTGGAGAGTGCAAGAGTTTTTTTAAATACTAGTTATAGTATTCAGCAATCAACATTTGTGTTCTTTACCAGCAAAAGTGTATATTAATTGGCCTCATGAAATCTTGTAAGCCTTGTAAATGTCTGCATTGCTCTTGTTCTACTCTGCTAAAAACAACAGGTAAGAAACTGAAAAACTGGTTTGCTTCAAAACCCTCAGACTCATCTTTGAATTTGTCTACTTATAACTAGAGATTTAGAAAACAGTTCCTTACATAGCAATACAATTACAAATACGACCACTATTACTTACTAAGGAAATCTTGATTTTGTACAACAATAAATGTCTAAATGCACTGAAATTGTCTCTTAATTGTCTGTTCCATCCTTTAAATATTTACACAATATATTTTCCACATGTATTAATACTCAATTCTGTGTAATTATCTCAGTACGTGTACAAGCTAGAGTGAATAGTGGCCTGTGTTTACATACATGTTATGCTCTGCACATAAATATACAAACACAAATCAAAAAGTTTTACAGACTGAGATTACTTTTACACCAATTTTATGTTCATGTTTGGAAGCCATTACAATATATTTCTGAGATATATCAGTATTACCCTATTTTCACATTAAAAGAATGGAGTAAGAAATGACGTTTTGAACACATTTTCCTGTCTGCAATGTATTGTAACACGTGGTTAGAGATCTCCTGAGAAGGACATTTATGATAAGAAGGTACTGTATGTCTCAATTTAAGGATCATCTCCTGGTTAAAGAAACGAAATTAAACTATCCATAGCAAAATGACAAACAGGAAAGTCTTTTGTATGATGCCAAACATCTCCATTCCTCTTTTTGTTGTGGATGTGATTTCGAACCATTTGTACCTCCTGAAGGATTAACAATAAATAAGAAGTAGAGAAGATTGCCAGTTTGTGGTGTGGGACCAGGCTTGGACCCATACACCATTTATTTTTTATTACTGAAATCAGATATGGCAAGCTTTGTTTAACCCATTCCTGCTTCATGCAATCCCTGTTTCATTCAATGTAAAATGGCCTTAAAAAAAAAGAGCAGGCTAAAGAAAGTCCTTCTGAGAACTGTGTATCAAAAGCTGTTTCCTTTAATTAAATTCTTGGCAATAAAAAAATATTTATTATTATATCTCTGAAGCAGATGCAGTGACATCCACCTTAAAGGACCACAAGTTGTCTCACAAAGAGTGTGTGCATGTTTGCAAGTCCACAGCTTCACAGGGAGGTGAAATTTTGCAGAACAAACAGGACAGTTGCTTTTTAATACTGGAATGGAAAAGGGTGAACAAAGATGCTGCTTGGCATGATTATATTTTTCTTTTATAGGAAGAAAATTCAGAGAGGTCTCATTGCCTGGAGTTTGGAAGGAAAAGCCCAGATCCAAACTGTTGGTGCAGGGAGGTGAAGCACCACAGCTGAGCTTGCAGGATTGGGCCCATGTGCACTGCTTGGGCGCCGCTGCTCTTGCTGGGTGCCAGGGGGAGAAATTGGCTCACAAGGGTTTCATCACCCACAGTTTGAGTTAAATATCGTTTAATTATTAAGGCCTTTAAAAGCAAGATAGACTAAAAGAAAGAAGAGATCTTGGAAAGATCTGAAGGGAAAATGGCATTTTTTATTAGTATAGAGAGTATTTAACTTTGGAGCTCTACTAATGATAATTTCTGTGACCAAAAATGTCCCCTTATGATTAATCAATTATGCAAACCATCCCCATTTCAAGGCTAGTAAAGATTTATTTAATGACATTTTTCATGCATTTCATGTCTTTAATATATTATTTTTTCCTTTTGCGCTGGCAGAGCAATCAGCTCTGCAGAAGCAGCACTGTGTGTCGTCAAATAAAATCATTCTCCATATCAAGAAACAATTGTTTATTTATAATACATTCTAAAAATTGATCCTTTTAAAAGAACCGATTCGGTGTTCAGCTTGTTTCTCTGGAGCACGAATTATTCCTCCACTGGCATGTTTCAGCACAGTGTTCCAACAACAATGGCATGAGGCACTAAGAAGAACAGGCCACTGCAGGGTTGGGTTATTTTATTTTCCCTCCTTTCTGCTGCCCAAGGAATGATCCCATTTCACCTTGGATATACCCTGACACCACAGATGCCGCAAGAAGTCATTCAGTCCTTTCTCTAATTCCTTTCTGAGTATTTTCTGGGAAGAAACTGGCAATAATCCCAAACTGCATGTTACATGGTGTGTACTAGTGTGTCCCTATGAAATCAGCTGAGACAGCCAAACTCACTTTAGTTAAGACCAGACCACAGCAGTGTCTGAAGCTGTGAGGTTGGTGCCATACATACTTCTTCACAATGCAATTTGCAAAGCCCAGTTTACTGAAGGGAGAAGAAAGAATCCTTCGAGAAAGGAACTATTTGAGACAATGGCTCAAAATATGATTCACATTTTAAGGCTGAGCTTGACATCACATGAAAGAAAGAGGTACTTACTAAACAAATAACAACATGGTAACAAGAGAGATTAATTTATTATCATGTATACAAGTCATATGAAGATTTGGGGAAGACTGAAGGAAAGCAGCTTTCACAGTTGTATTGCTCAGGTTTAGTTAGCACACAAAGATCCCATTTATGGAAATAACAATGCTTGGGTCATTAGTACTGCCGCAAGTGAGCGACTCCACCGCCTCTCCCCTTGTCATAATCTGTGCTACATAGCGGTAAGACAATTGTCACTGTAAACCGCATCCCGCACTGAAAAGTGAGAAAACAATTGCAATGTGCCATTGGAATTAAACAAATAATTAGGACGATGAAGAGCATGTGCTCTACGGATCCAGATGCATTCCCTTCTGTTTTGAAAGATGCAATGTAACCTTAATTAAACTTGCGTTTTTAAAAGTAAATATTTATTTACTGTAGATTACCCTTCCTCCAATAAAACCTTAGTAAAAACATAAATGCCTGAAGAGTAAACTTGCATTGCATGTACTTTGTCCATGATAAAACAGATTAAAATAAAGAAAAAGCAGGATAAAGGAGTCTCTGGCATGACTGACTCAAGATCCCCATCTAGCGTCCACATGAAGATTAACAGAACCTTTAAAAAACTAGGGTTTTAAATTAAAAAACAAAACAAAACAAAACAAACACAAAGAAAACCAAAAAATAAAAACCAAAACCCACAAACAAACAAAGAAAAGCTCCAAAAAACAAAACAAAATTTTAAATTTTTGGCCACTGTTTGGTTTTTTTTGACTTCACAAATCACTTCTAGTCTATTCTAGTCTAGTCCTGTCCTTATACTGTCCTCTTCACTGTTTATTAGTATCTTTAAGGGGTACACTGAGTATGTAGATATGATAGACACTTAATGTATTTTTCTCCTATCTTCTCTTCAGTAACAGTTATGTTTAGGGATATGTTTAACTAGGCTATATCGTGGAGAAGAGTGGCTTAGAGTCCAACTGGTTCCTTTTAATTGCTTTTTGTTGTTGTTGTCACTGCACATTCACATATTTGTCTGAATTTTTACCATAAAAAGCAAGATCAGCATTAATTTCTGAGTGCTTACAGGAGCAAGTACCATAGTTTGAGAACTTGGATTCTGTCACTACCATTTGTGCCCAACACATTCCCTTCTCATAGAAATAACCAGACTGAAATAAATAGGTTATAGTCATGGGATGCTCACACACCTGATCCTGCAATGAACAGCAACACAGTAACAAAAATCCGTGAAATAAAAATTCGTAATATTTATTCCAAGCCTATCACACACTAAAAACAGTCTTTAAAAAGACTCTTTAAAGTTGAAGGGAGGAATTCCTCCCTTTTCTCCTCGTTCTTGTTCTACTCCTCTATGCTTCCTATAGTTGGGGTAAGAAAAATGGATGGGATTTTAAATTTTTTTACAGTATGCAGGACATACATCTCAGCCAGCATCCTTTAGCTAGCAATGTGGGAATAAGCAGCTGCATGGACTCAGCAGTGCACAGGAAAGATGCATGCTCCTCTCGGCTGCTCAAGCCTGGCACTAACTCAGCTGCACCCAAAAGTGCTGGCTCTGAGGGCCAGGTAGAGCCCTGTAAAGGCTTGTTTATCCAGGGACACACAGGGCTGTCATTCTTCCATTCTGCGGACCTCGATGAAAGGTCTTAGGGCACACGGTGCCTTGATGGCTACCTGGATCAGAACATCTCCTAGGTGCAAAATTCGGATGTATCTCCAGTGCTGGCCAAAGTCAACGCAGGAGAAGGAGAAACAGCATTATGGGATGCCTGTTGTACTTAAAAACAAACAGAAAAGGCTGATATACTAAACAATGTTGGCATTTAACACTGCTTTCAACAGGCTTGTAACAAGTATACAAAAATTTGTAAGAAAATATCTTCTGAGATATTCCTGGACTAGAGCAGTCTGGGTGAAATGAGCCTGCAGCTACCTGGGGCTTGTGCTCCTTCTCTTCCTGTGAATTTAAACACTTGGTGGGCACATTTATAAAGCTGCCTATGGTTTTCACAATTTCATAAAATCATAGAAACATTTAGGTTGGAAAGGACTCTTAAGATCATTGAGGTTTCCAGGCTTTTGCAATAGCCCTTATATTTACAGTGGTGAATGCCCCTAGAATTAGTAATATTTCTGAAACTGGAATCAATTTTTCAAGATAGGACTGTAACTAAGCACATTACAGCCATGCTGAACTCAGCGAGTGAACAAGGCTCTCTGAGCTGGCTCCTAAACCCAAGTGGATATTCTGTAAGGCTAGGATAAAACAGTCTGTCTTTTCTATATTTAAACTTTCAGAGCAGGAGTGGGCTTTCTTACACACGAAGAACACATACTTCTGCTGCATATAGAGACACTGAGGTAGTGCCTCCCAGCTTTGCTTGGAGGCTTGTCACAGGAGCTGCACAAATGCGAGAGAATGAACAGGAGTGAACCCCTAATGCCCTATTAGTCAGATGACTATAGACAGCCTTGGAAGAACAAGACAGTTATTGTAAGTGATAGACAGTTATTCACAAAGCAGTCATCTCAACAATGGCAGACTGTCTTGCAGACATCAAGGCAAAGGGGTTTTAACTATGAAGGCTAAGGAGACCATTCTCTTAGACATTTTAGAGATGGAGGTTAAAGAAACCACTCTTTTAGACATCTCCCAAGCCTGGGGGCAGCATGGGAGAAAGAAGTAAGATGCTTCTGGGAAAAGGTAAAAATAGGAAACAACAGCTGGCAGTCACAAGGCAAAAGAAGGTTGGAATCAGCCACGTCAAAACCAAAGCAGGATATGGAGGATGTGAGACAGGATAAACACCTGAGCAGTGAAGTTGCAAAAACACAGAAGCAAAAGGAGGTGATGGGGTAAAGCTCCTTATGAGGCAGAGCAGTGTCTTTCTTCCTTAAGACACCAAGGGCTGAGGATCAGAGACATGCTTTTGGCTATTACTAATACTTTTATTTCTTTCTCAAAGTAAGAATCAACTACACCTTTTAAAGAGTAACTGGAAAATTGCAAATTCATATATAATTATATACTATGTGCATATATAATTATATACTATATGCCAACATTCTTGGATTGTTAGAAGCAAAAGTATCTCCAGAAGTTTCTGTTTTCTTTAATTTTTTTAGGCAAAATCTGCTGACTTTTTCCATTGTTCTGGGTAAAGCAGTGCAATTGCATATAAATATATATAACACAGGTGTGCTTCCTTTAATTCACAAATCCTTAGCTTTTCTTTGTCTATACCTATGTAAACTGCTAAATATTTTGTTTAGCATAAATAATGGACAAATGGCAAACAGGCAAATAAAATGAGTATTAATAAATTTCTCATGATCTTTTATGTACCAGTGAAATAATCACTTTCTCAGTGGTCACTGGATCTTTTCCACCCATATTCATCAAAGTTCATTATCCGTGCTCCTCATGCTTTTAATAGGAGCCTTCATATCCAAATTTCTTTCCTCTTCAGATCAGTTCTGGAATTCCTTCTCCACCACACTTTGCTTCCCTCGTTTCCTATGATTACCGTAACCAGGTCATATGGCTTCCTGTCTGGTATGTAAACACCTTTCCATTAGTAGTTCAGTGGGGATCCTTTTTGTTGGACTACGTGCTGCTGTTTGATAAGATAGCAGGAATGAAGCTATTTTCTGATTTAAAGATAGGGTATCTCTCCTGAATGCTTGTGTGGCAGTTAAAAAGTTCTAAAAACATTTGGATTTCCATTAGTACTCTCATGGCAGGGCTCAGATAAAACACGTCAAACTTTATCAACATGCAGAAATTTCCTCAGTTTTTAAGGTGTAAATGACATCCTAATATAGCAAGTATTAATTCTTTAGGTAAACCAAAAGTCACAGAAATTAGGAGACCTGTAGAGTGGAGGAGATTGTACAACAAACCCTGGCCTCATTTGCAAAGTTTTTGTCCAAGAAAGGGCTGGCAGAAGCTAAGTGATCTCACAACTGGTGGTAGGGTGGCAACTTCACAGGGATTTCTTGGTGAAGAAGCTTTCAGCTATAAAAACTGACAAGGTTTACAGTTACAAATCAGTTCTCCAGTATCATCTGTATCAGACCATCAAGCATGCTGTCTCAGACTATTCTGTGAGATGTACTGAGAGAGTTTTACTGACAGCATTGTCAACAGTAATTTCCTAGCACTATGGGCTTGACACACACAATAAGTATTTGTTTTCTACTTAAATTAATTCTTTTTATAAATAAGTACATCTTCAGAGTGGTGCTGTAACTTTGCAAAAGTATCAGTGAATTTGAGGAGAAGTCTCCCATTGCAGCTGTGGGAATGGCTTTGTTAATGTTTCCTCACAGCTTGTGGGTGCTCTCTTTCTTGGGTATGATGGTAGTATTTAATACTAGGCTCATGGCCTTTTCTGGGGCTGTCTATGCACATTAAAAAACTTCAGTAGTTTTTGCTAGCATGTAATCTTTTCCTCAGTCCTGTCTCACTGGTCTTCTTCTGATGACTTGGTATCATTAAGGTTGTATTTATGTGACCCCCTAAGCAGTGTGCTGTCACCTGGTACCAATGTGATGATAGACAAATTGGGAAAAAAGCTGTCTCAGACTCCAAATAAAACCAGAGAACATGTCCAGGCCTTCACACTGCCAGTCTAAATCTAGCTGGGGTGCAATCACTAAAGCTGTAGTCTCAGCTTTGGGCTGGTAAACTCTCCCTTTGTGCACTTCGTATCCCAGGGAAATCATCACTCGTCTCTGGCTATGAATAGTCAGAAACTGAACTACAGTTTAATATTTAAACATAACATTGTTTATTCAAAGAGAGTGGGAGAGACAGAAGATACTGACAAAGCCAAGAAATAAAATACAAGCCTGACCAGAACCTTCCTAGAGGAATCTAAATATCAAATATCATTGTGAAATTGTGGTAGCATTAACATTCTGTGGTGCTGACCCTCTCTGATATCAGCAGTCCTTGACAGGTCACCCAAAACCTTTTCTTCATCCTCCAAAACATTTGGTACTCACTTTCAAGAAGAGGCTGTGGCAATAGCCCAGTTCCCCCATGGGCTCCAAACAAGGAAGCACCTCTGAACTCTGTTCATTTCTGCCACAGCAGCGGCTGCTACTTGAGAACTGCTTTAAATCAACACATTATCCAGATGCTCGGCCCCACCAGCTTTGGCAGCTGCACCATCTGTCTCAGTCCCCATGATGGAGTAGACTTGGTGGGCTGCTTGTAACTCCCATGGGACCCTCTGCACTGACCATGCACTGCCAGGAATCACTACCTGGGCTCTGCTAGCAAAACACAAGGAATTAATCCATCTGAATGCCCCAGGGCAACAATAAGGGTAGTAGCTGCTAAAAACTGTTTCCCTCAATCTGCATCCCAGAGGAGGTAATCTTTATTTTCATGTAGAACTCCCAGTTTCAGAAGAGATGACAGCCTTGGATTTTAAATCTACAAAGGCTTTTTAAAGTTCTACCAATTGCTTCTTTCTTGTATCTTTTGGCTGAAGTCTGGAGAAATTGTTATCACTTGCCCTTGGAATTCAATGCTTCTCTCTTTCCAGGCTGCCTGAAGGATCTTCTCCTTATCTCTCATTTCCACTAAAGTCAGACGCATTGTGTTCTTGGAAGGAGTACCCTTGAGTTGGTTGTGGGTGAGTATTTTATAGCATCAATCAATGCAGGAAACATGCTCATTCTCTGGCAGCTCCCAAATAGCAGACTGTAATTTTTCTAGGAAATCCACTAGATCTTTTCTGTCATTTCCAGCTGAAGATACTGAGATTTATTCACAACAAGGGTCTGGTTTAAATACTAGCTTTTTTTCTGAGAATTTCAGCACTCTGACCATGAATTTACATGGTTTATTTTAACAGATCTCTGTTTAGTCTGTATGCAGAAGGCTTTTGTGTCAAGCCATTGATCTGTGCAGTCAATCTGATTTCCCCTGCATCCATGTAGAGCAGTAGTACTCACTAACTTTGCTAGAAGCTAAACATCATCCATAAGACAAATCCAAGATCTGCATTAGTAATTAGGATCTGAAGAAGCAATGTTACTATTCCCTTCTCATTCTTTTTCTCTCCCTTGCTTTGGAAATCAGTCATTGGCAGAGGCGTAGAAGAGAGTGTTGGCACAAAAGACCTCCGATGGCGTATCATTTAATAAAATTGATTCAACCCTCTGAGGTACTTTTATGACCCAGAGTAAAAGCCCAGAGCTGTAACGGCTTAGCAATAGACAGGACTATAAACTTTGCTTTACTGGTGGACAGTCTCAGTCCCTCAGTAAAGCAAAGAAGACAGAGGAGGGCAGGAGAACTGCATTCTGCTTCTGCTTCCGCCACTGAGCCATGCTGAGCAAATCACCCCAGCTGTTGCTGCCTCCTGGCCCTTCCATACTTTGCGTATTTAGATTGGGGTGGAGGGGTATAGCACGTGGTTAAAAAGAGGTTTCAATCTCTCAAGATTACTTACAGTACAAATTACTATTAATCATAAAATCCAAGGCAAAGAGTGATAGACAGGCTGCAGTGGCTCCTGGATATGCACCCAAGGGATGCTCATGATTTCCCAGTATATGGGGTGTAGTGGGGAGCAATGTGTACCTGACGACTTTCCCCACCTTTGCCTCTGAAAGAGTTGCAGCCAACAGGTGTAACTGTGGGAGATGGCCTCTCCTTCAGTGGCCGATTTGTGCGGAACTGGGGGAGGGAGGAGGGTGCTACAGCCATCCTTCTGCTCTCTTCAGTATCACCTGTGAGTAACAGAGAGGCAAGACTGCTGGCTGCAGAAGGCCTGGCTGCAAGCTGTGCCTCTGCACAAGCCATAGGGATGGTAAAAGAAGCAGAAAAGGGGCTGTGAGGGTGTAGCAGAGAAGAGGACAGGAGACAAAAGCCCCAGAGAACTGAATGGCAGCATGGCTGAGGCCTTCGACGACAAGAAACAAGATGATGAAAGGGCAGAACAATGGCAGACATCTAATGACAAATTCTTTTCCAGGAGACTTTAATCAAAAAAGCTGACATTCCCTACTGAATGCTATAGCCTTATGCTGATGACCACAGTGCCACTATATTCATTAACATCTTCAAGTCATACTTAATTAAAGTTTAAAAGTGTCTCCTTTTCCTCCGTTATTTTCTTCCTGAATTTCATTTCTTCATGTCTCTTTCTGGTTTTTCTTTTTGTTGTTCACTTTCCCATCTCTTTCAAATTCCATTAATTGACTGAGATTGCAAAGATTTTATTAAAAAGTTTATATAAAAATAAAGCATCCCTCACTGAGTGCCTGATAAGATGAAATTACATGTTAGTCCATATTAGATGTATTACAGGAGTGATCTTTACCGTAAAGTTCCAGATCTCACTCTGCTGAAGGGATGGAGTGTGGAGAAATCCACAGATTCCCATTCAGTGACCATCAGATACTGAAAAAAAAATTAGATATGGGTACAATTAAATTTTGCTGTGTCATCTCCCTGCCATGTTGCGATTACACCCACCCTTCTTTCACTGGATGTGCTGAGGAGCAGCAACCTAGGATGTGACAGGAATAACTGCACAAACTCTCTACCAGCCAGAGCTCTTCCACTCCAGGCATCTCCACCTCTGGGCACTTTTTGAGCAAGCTGTCTTTGGTACCTTGTTTCAGGTTAGATCTTCACCAGGACTAAATCGGATCAGCTCCACTGACTGCAGGGAAACCATATCAGTGTAAATCAATTCAGACAGTGATAAAATCTTCTTGAAACTAATTGAAGTGGTCTTCATTAGGAAACTTTCAAGAGTCTAAATTGATTAAAATGAGGAGGTCATTATTTGATATAAACTGCAAGAATCATATATATGGCAATTTTTACCTCTTCCCTTTTACAAATTAACAACAAATGAGTTATAAATTTGTCATATACACTTATTATTTGAAGTCAGTGGAAACTATGAATAATTTAATCCTCAAATTGTGTATCTTCAGGACTTATTAAGAATTTGGTATTCACAGTCTCAGATATTTATTTTTGTTTTGACTGAACACACAGATCAGTGATGGATTTCTGCTCATTAGTATGAATTTTATGTTGTTGCACATAAGATTTACTATCCCATAAATAATATCAGCAAACTCATTTGTTAGTATAGCCTGACAAAATGAACACAAAAATAGTATAAGCACAGCTGCATATAATGTAGCTAGAAACTGAATATTCACAGAATTTGACCTTTTCAAAGTCTCTTTGTATGAATCCAGTTTTAGTATGCTGCAAAGTAGTCAAAAATCTAATGTACTTCGGAGAAAACTGAATTTATGTTCCTTTACACCTTTATAAATAGTCTCAAAGGGAATTGAAAGTATATGCTGATGAGATGCTGAAAAGGTAACAGCTGGGAGAAAGGTAGAGACAAAGAGCTGGGCAGAAGGTGGAACTTGGGCATATGATGAGAAAATAATAAAGTAAATTCAATCTGCAAATATGCTGGGGGCAGAGGGAGGCAGGACCTGCTCTAGGGCCACATGGTGAGCCAACAGCCAAAACAGCCATGGCTGCTTAGAGAGACAGTTACAGAGGTTAGAGAGGTTAGGTGTTGTCTTTTTTTTCCACCCTCACCCCCAAGCTCTGCCTATTTCTTGCCATGGCTCCTCTTCCTTGAGGGGATTTGAAGCAACCATAATACCTTTCTGCTGGTTTTTCAGAGCTGAAGCAGCTCTGAGGTCAAGACCCCTGCTGTCAAGCCTCACCCACGGTCTCAGGTGGTGGCCTGAACCTCCCCAGGGAGTCCATGGGGCTTTGTACAAGAGGCCTGTGCCACTCTGCATACAGGAGTATTTCCCTTCTCCTGGGTCAATCTGCTTTGTTTGAAGCCTGTTATGTTTGCCCTTGAAATAACTCCTCCTGCAGTGGAAATCTCTATTTGCTCTCATTTGATATTGTTTTTCTCAGACAGCGGCTTTTTGGTACAGCATTACTCTGGTATTCGAAACAGCTATCTTGAAAGCAGACAGTTTCTGTCCAAGTACTTTCAGAATTTGCTGGAAGCCTGAGCTTCTTGTAAAGGTATAGTAAGAGGCAGACAGTATAAATGTGTAGGTTCTTTCAATATGCAACTAGGAAGTGTCATGTTTTTTAAAATTAAATGGGTAAAAATCCTTCTGTGGTTCTACATAGGATTTTTTCTTTGCTTGTGGGTTTTAGTTTGGGGTTTTTTTGTCTTTTGGCTGATGAATGCTTTGACATTAAGGGTTTAATCACAGAATCATAGAATAATTTGCATTAGAAGGAACCTTTGCAGGTTACCTAGCCCAATTCTCCTTGCACTGAGCAGGGACATCTTCAATGAGATCAGGTTGCTTAGAGCCCCAGTCCAACCTGACCTTGAATGTTTCCAGGAATGGGGCATCTACCACCTCTCTGGGCAACCTGTACCAGTGTTAACCCACTCTCATCATAAAAAATGTATGACATACACCTAGTCTAAATTGACCCTTCTTCAGTTTAAAACCACTACCCCATGTCCCATTGCATGCTAAAAAGTCTGTCCCCATCTTTCCTATAAACTCCTTTCAGTGTGGAGAGGCTGCTATAAGATCTACCTGGAGACTTCCCTTCTTCAGTCTGAACAACCCCAACTATCTAAGCTTGTCTTCATGGGAGAGGTGCTCCAGCCCTCAGATCAACTTCATGTCCCTTTTCTGGGCTTGCTGCAGGAGGTCCACATCCTCTCTCCCCAGAGCTGGACACAGTACTCCAGGGAGGTCTTACAAGAGTGGAGCAGAGGGGGAAAATCACCTCCTTGATGTGCCAGTCATGCTTCATTTGATGCAGCCCAGGATACAGTTGGCTTTCTGGGCTGCAAGCGCACAGTGCTGGGTCATGTCCAGCTTTTCATCCGCTTAGTATGTCTGCCTGTTCTCTAAAACAGAAGTGCCATAAAGCACCATAAAGTCCAATGTAACAAATGTATTGTTACGTGTGATATAGGTTCAACTTACTTTCAGGGTTTCTGTTGTTTCTCCTTTCTTGATGCTTCCGACTGTCTCTTTTCCTAGATTATTTTTATTGAAAGATGAGAAAAATGCAAAGCCTTAGCTTACAGTCTCAGCTGAGAAATGAGTCATACCACCATGGACACTTCCCAATAATGCTGCAAGATTTGTGTGCGTGATTTGTAGTCATAGTTTGTAGGAGGAAGGAGAAACTAATTATAAGTATATGTCATGGCAATGTTTCTTACTGGAAAAAAAAGAAATACTGTCAGGGAAAAATGAGGCCTTAAAGGCCCTTTAGGAGGGAGGGGGTAGCTGACAAAAATAAAAATGGGGGAGGTAGGGATACCCTGGAGAAGCTGCATCCTCTTGGACTGAGCATGTATTTGGAATCCCTCTGAGAGGAGGTTGTTTGTGTAGCCTGCTGTCGATAAATAAAACATTCTCAAACTAGGTCAAGATTAGAGCTATGAGACACTAACAACACTGAATGATGAGAAGCTCTTTTATGTTGTTGAATAAATACACCAAGACCCACGAGCTGAAACTACTAAAAATCACTTGTTACTAACTTTAAAAGTTGAGGGGGAAAATGAGGCCCATATGAAAGAAATCTCTGGAAAAATTCTTTGGGCAGAATTAGTATCCTGCGTATGGCTGCACAACTTTGGTTGAAACTTTTCAGCTTCAGGAACTTGAACTTTGAAGAATTTTAAAAAGTATTAAATATTTGAGACCTGTTTGGCATATTCAGCCTTTACTGTAGAAACAAAATTGAAAATTAAATAGAAAATAATTCAAATAAACATGTTTTGTTTATTGTATTTGTTTACAGTCTTTATGATTCAGCCTATACAGCGTACAGGATTGTCAGAAATGGCTTGGCAGAACTACTGGAAGCAAAAAACCAATTTACTATCAGTCAACTCGTGACAGGCAAAGCAGATGTCAGCGTGCTGAAGGCATATTATTGAACAAGACCTATCCCAGGCCACTCTTCTAGTTTCCACCAAGTTTCACTTCCATGTTTACAAAATCAGAGAACTGAAGAATCATTCAGGTTAGAAAAGACCTCTGAGATCATCAAGTTCAACCTTTGACCAAACAACACTATGTCAACTGGACCATGGCACTAAATGCCACGTCCAGTCATTTCTTGAACACCTCCAGAGATGGTGACTCCACCACCTCCCTGGGCAGCCCATTCCAATGTTTAACAACTCTTTTTGTGAAGAAATTCCTCCTGATGTCCAACCTGAATCTCCCCTGGAGCAGCTCATGTTCAGCCGGCTGTTGACCAGCACCCCCAGGTCCTTTTCCCATGGACAGCTTTCCAGCTACCCTTTCCAAGTCTGTAGCACTGCCTGCGGTTATTGTGGTTGAAGCTTAGGAGTGGGAAGCATGCTTTGTACACCTTCTTTCTCTGAGGCTGGGAACTGGGATGGTGCATTGTTGTTGCCAAAACAGATAACAAATAGAGGATCTCTCACAACAGTTTATTCTCACCAATTGGTGCTGTCAGCTGGGATAAAACTTTGGTTGTGGTCTGGTTCTAGATCCTGACAGTGCAGGTCTGATTGTTATGGCAGTTCAGTTAATCTGTGGGGTTATTAGTGCGTCATTCCTACAGTCTGTGTGCCCCTGGTGTTAGTATCACATGTTACTCACACTTTGATTTCAATTTCTCTACATCTTAAGGACAAAATATCACTCTTACTGAAAGGTTATTCAATCTCCAGCATCGTGCAACCCTGTTCCCAGCTGAAATGCCACTGGATGCTATGCTAATATAGATGACCAAAGGAGTGTTTTTGTAAAATATATCTCAAGGGCTTGATCCATAACTTATCAGTCCATGGATTTTCACTGAGATTGATGGTGTTGCTATGTTGCAGAATGTGCTGCCATCTGAAGGATCTACTTGCATGTTTACTTCTGAAGGACCACTCCTGCAGCTTGGGTTGCTCCAGAATGTGTAAATAATATTTACTGAATAGGCCAATAAATTGTAAATTACGAAATTAAAGTGTTAATTAAACACAGGGGATTCACAGATCTGCATATCAGCATTTGGTCACACGCTCTGAATTTGGCCAGATAAACGCAAACTGTGTGAAAGACAAAACATAGTTTTCCTTGATTTCTGGCAGAACACACAGAACACATTTTATTGTTTATCTGTTCATTTATGTGGATGTACCTGTTTGGCATTAGCGAAAGGACAATAATCTGAGTCACAAGGTGAACTGTTGGCAGATTGGCAGCTGACTGATGATGCTACACTCCTCAATAAGTTTTCACATTTTTACAGCTCTTGTTTCTCTTTCTCCTGTTCTTACCGGCTCAGTGAGCTCGCCCCAGCCAGACGTGCCTCTGCACCTGCACACGGCCAAGTTCTGGATGGGGAGCGCTGGGTTTTTACAGGAAATTGTTGCCTGTAGCAAGGAGTTAGTAGCAGGCTGGCATGAGTAACCTGAACACGGACAGACTGCTGAACTGGGCCAGAGCAGTGAGACCTTTGGATCTGATGGAGACGAGTTTCTTAAGGAAGAGCCTGAGCCGGGCCGCGGGCACCCGCGTTGCCAGCCTGGTTTCTTCGGCTTGGTTTCCAAGCTGCGCACCTGAGCAGGCGGCACCCNCCGCGGCACTCACGGGTCGGGGACTTCCCCGGGAACTGCAGCAAACTCTGGCACCGTTCCTTATAGCACCAGACCCAACGCCCGGTAGGATAAAAAAGATACGGAGCGCAGGTATAATCTGTGGAACAGTTGTAACCAGTGGTGTTATTTAGGCAACACGGTTTTTTATCAGGCCAGTGTAGGGTTTATGAGATAATGGTTTTAAACTGAAGGAGGGTCGATTTAGTTTGGATATAAGAGAGAAGTTTTTTACGATGAGGGTGGTGAAACCCTGGAACAAGTTGCCCAGAGATTCCCCATGCCTGGAAACATTCAAGGCTATGTTGGATGGGGCTCTGAGCAAGCTGGTATCCCTGCCCATGGCAGGGAAGTTGGGACTACATGACCTTTAAAGGTTCCTTCTAACCAAAACCACTCTGTGATTCTATGATCATACTATTATGTACAGAACATAGGTCTTGCATACTGATACTTTTCTTCCCCTGCGGTGGCCCAAGAATNTGCGCACCTGAGCAGGCGGCACCCTCCGGGTTGCGGAGTTCACGGTGGTGCGGGGGCCAGTCGTTCACCAGCCGGTTGTAATTCCCTGTGTCAGAAAACAAGCGCAGGGCAGCGGCTGCGGCGGCCTCAGCTCCTCCGCCTCCGGCCCCGGCCCCGGCGCCGGGCGGGCGGCACCGCCAGAGGCCGTGGCGCCGCCAGAGGGCGCCGTGGCGCCGGCGCTGAGGCCCCGCCGGGCCTCGCTCTGCTGCAGGCNGAGATTCCCCATGCCTGGAAACATTCAAGGCTATGTTGGATGGGGCTCTGAGCAAGCTGGTATCCCTGCCCATGGCAGGGAAGTTGGGACTACATGACCTTTAAAGGTTCCTTCTAACCAAAACCACTCTGTGATTCTATGATCCTACTATTATGTACAGAACATAGGTCTTGCATACTGATACTTTTCTTCCCCTGCGGTGGCCCAAGAATCAGTGACTCCTTTATCTAGGCACAGTTCCATATCTGTATATTTGCACATCTCTTGTGGACACTTCTGTTGTGAACACTTGCTGTAGGTTGATCAAGCAGAGGTCTTCCCTCTGCACATAGAGGTCTGGCTGATAGACCTTGTGTGCTTGAACTCATGGTTGTTTTTTCCTTAAAGTGGTCAATTTGAGCTATAATATATGAACCTTCCCAGCTCTATGTTTGTACTATCATGAAAACTGATTTTCAGACTAAAATTCTCTCAGCACTAATTTTTCAAAGATTATTTGCACACTTAGAGTGAACTCTATGCTAAAATACACATTAATGCTTCTCTGCAGTAATGCTCCAAAATTACACTTTCTAATAAAAAAGCACCAAATAACCCCCTTTTGTTTCTTTCTCTTTTTCATTAAAAGTCCATAAATTATTTTAGTGACACTAAACATATGTATATATACGCACACATATATAAATCCATTAATTTTCAGAATTTTCATTTGCAATGACATAAATCTGTTCAGTAAATAATAATGTGGGTTGTAATCTTAGCATAATGGCATCAGAATAGGTAGAAAAGGATTGTTGCCTGTAACTTTCAGCTACTCTTCCATCGTTCAGCCTCTTATTTCTTTCTGGGGTCAGGCTCTGACCATGACACTGTTTGCCTGCCGAGATACCTTCTACTGCTGCTGCTGATGGATATTCATTACTTCTAAAACTATCTCGATTCACAACTCTGCTTTAAGAACTGCTTCTACTTTGAAAACTGCTTCTACTTTGCAGTTTAAAAACTATTTTTGCTAACAGTATCTGGATGCTAGATAGCACCCGTAGTCCTTTGTAGGTGTTTGGATGTGTGTGCATCTTTTTCTGTTTGTATGTTAACACTAAGAATAACTAAATCACACTGGGAAAAAAACTCTTCAAAACACTGCAAGCTGTGGTATTCTTTGTCTACTGCCAAGTTTGTTAAAAAGGAGGTCACAGGTCTGCATGTCAGCGTTTGGTTTTGGAAGTCTGCAAGTTCCCTGATCCATGAAGCTTACCGAACTATGCCTCACCTGTCCTTTCCAGTATTTGTCATCATTTATCTCACTGACCATTCTGGTTTCCAGGAGGGAGAGGCAGACAGAATTTTGTCTATGCATTGCTCTGCATTCATTCAAACTGATGGGACCATGGCGTTCCTCTTCTCTCTTTCCACATTGCAAACACTTCTGAGGGACTTTTGCATTTTATTCTTCATAGAATCATAGACTATCCTGAGTTGGAAGGGACCCACAAAGATCATCTAGTCCAATGCCTGGCTCTGCACCCAACAACCCCAAATATCACAGCATGTGCCTGAGAGCATTGTCCAAACATTTCCTGCCAAACTTTGGCAGACATGGTACTGTGAACACTTTTCTAGGGAGCCTGTTCTAATGCTTTCTCTTACAAATGTTGCAACTTTAAGTAACTTTAATATTCCATACACGCCTAAAAGACTTTTGAAACTAAGTCAGAAAGCAGAAAAAATGAAATTAACTCTGGCATGGACTTGTGTGAGAGATAAAAGAATGTTTTGCTGCAGCCATTGTTTCAGCCATAAGAATGTGTACTTATGTCATGTAGGCAAAGATGTAGCTAGCAGGAGGCCAGGCCTGGTGAGCGTGGAGAGGAGAAAAAGAGGAGTGAACCAATGCTTGTTACTTAGAGTCCTTGGTTCTGAGAGGGATCAAAAGTGGAGGGGAAATGATGTGTCAATTTGAGCGCAGTAGGCGGTCAGAAAGAATGTGAACTCCTGAGTACTCCGCCAAAGGGAAGAAAGGACAGGGACCTCACCAGTTGAGGAAGGGTCTAAAAGTTTGTACGTTTTAGACAGAGGTGTGCCTCCTCAGTGAGATGCTCCCAACTCATTTATACTCATTTACTCATTTTTATCAATAAATAGTTTTGCTTTGATGACTTTGTCCTCTTTCAACTTTATCAGCAAGTGACTATTTATCACAACTGGAAGGATCATCATCACAGACAAAGTAAATTGCAGGGATCAGAAACAGTGATCCACTCTTTCAAAGAAGCTGTCTTCACTCCTGAGAGTGAAGGAAAAAGAAAGAATCCTGTCCTGCAGGTGATTAATCCTGGTTTTCTCACTAGCCCAAGATCAAAAGTTCATCTGCAAAACCACAGGGGAATGTTATAGTGAGGCAATAGAAGAAGGAGGGTGATAGGAAAGAAATGTGTTTGTGTGTGTGTGAGAGTACTAGATCTGAACTGCCAGCTCTGGACCACTTTTGAGATAGAGAACACTTGGTGGGGATGGAATAAAATATTTCATTTCAGACTTCAGTTGAAGGTAATATTGATAAATGCTCTGATTTTTGTTGAATTCAGAATTGCTGTCTTGAAAATACCAAAATAAAATTGAGACGAAATTTAGGAAAAAAATCTCTTTTTTTTTTTTCTCTGTACAACACCAGGTTGAGTTGCAGCATTGATCTGCTGAGGGAGTGAAGGCTCTTCAGAGAGGTCTAGACAGACTGGATCAATGGGCTGAGGCCAACTGTATGAGGTTCAAGAAGCCCAAATGCTGGGCCCTGCACTCAGGTCACAACAACAGCACTACAGGCTGGGGACAGAGCGGCTGAAAAGCCACCTGAAATGGGCCTGGGGATGCTGGTTGACAGCAGCTGAACATCAGCCAGTGTGTGCCCAGGGGGCCAAGAAGGCCAATGACATCCTGGCCTGTATCAGGAATAGTGTGACCAGCAGGACCAGGGCAGTGATCGTCCCTCTGTACTGGGCACTGGTGAGGCCACACCTCAAGTGCTGTATCCAGTTCTAGGCCCGTCAATTCAGGAAGGACATGGAGGTGCTGGAGCAAGTCCAGAGAAGGGCTGTGGAGCTGGGGATGGGTCTGGAGCACAAGTCCCATGAGAAGAAGCTGAGGGAGCTGGGTGTGTTTAGCCTGGAGAAAAAGAGGCTCAGGTAACCTTATCATTCTCTAAAACTACCTGGGAGATGGATGTCAGTCTCTTTTCCCAGGTAACAAGTGATGGTTTAAGAGGGACTAACCTCCTTGGTTTAGATTGGATAGTAAGAAACATTTCTTCCTTGAAAGGATTGTCAAGCTTTGGAACAGGCTGCCAAGGAATATCCTGGAGGTATTTAAAAGATATGTGCGTCTCACACCTAAGGGCATGGCTTAGTGATGGACTTAGCAGTGCTGGGTTTATGTTTGAACTCGATCTTAGATGTCTTTTCAAACCTAACTGGTTCTATGACTCTACAATTCTACCAGAAACAAACAAAATTGTTTTAATCAATCTCTTTTCTTTAGTTCTTTAAAGAAATGAGGAGATTTATCCAAAATAGTACTTCACTTATGTATATGTATATTTTATATATATATAAGTTATCAATTAGGAAGGCAGGAGGAATAGCAGGCCTAGCATCTGAAAGGAGGATAACATACAACTCTGCCATAAGGCACAGAGCAAGTCAGGAATACGACACTAGTCTCAGATAATTTAAATTGAAAAAAAAAAAAAAAAAAAAAAAATGATTGAACTGTTGATTATTCTGCAGAATGGCCAGCTTTCTGTAGCATCAGGTTCTCAACTACATTAGATGGGAAATGGTCTCTTATCTTCTTTGTTTTTTAACAGGGCACTTTGATGAGAAATTGTTCTTACTCTTGCAATTTGGCATCTTAGCATACAGCCACACTGATGTTTAACTGAAGACTGGATCCTGTCAAACCCTGTTTTAAGTAACCATAGTCACAAAATAACCTGCCCTGCCTGTAAAGAAGTCAATAGGGGCCCTTTTGATCATGAACACTCAATGCTTTTTACTTCATCCTTGTCCCGTCTCTGCCTGCTTTTCTAAGTATTTAAATGCCTTCACTATGCATTAAGTGAACTGGGGCTTGTCACATGTTGTTCTTTCCATCTTTCTCTCATCCCTTACTCCAGGAAAAATATTTATCCAATTTGTTGATTCATGTAGTTATGAAAGGCAAGCAGCATTTGAAGCAGAGCATGCATGGTTTTGCCTTCCATCCACAAAGTCCTTTACGAACATAGGGATTGAAGGATGAGAAATGCATTCCAAAATACAAAAATACAAAATAAAATCTCCCAGATTTCTCAACATCTACAAAACCAGAATAGGAATTGAGCCATTATAGCCAGTCAATTGTTTTTATGTTATATCAGCATATAACAGGAATCAAAGCATATTAAGTAGAACTGTATTTCTGTACTGACAAAAAAACAGGACAGAAAAAACCTTCAGAAGGGTAAAGATGTATGCAGAGAAAGGACATATGCAGAAAAAGACTACAAAACTGTTTTAGAAACAATGCTAAAAAGAGTTACTCTGTATGTTGCCCCAAAGTTCCACCAAATCATCTAATCATTCTGCTGCAGCAGAATCATTAAGGAGCCCTGTGCTTCTTGACTAAGCCTCTGCTATGTGCTCTGCTTGGCGCGGAGGAAAAAGATGCTGCCCTTAATGCTTAGACACTGACAGCAGTTTAAAAACACACAAATGGCAGGAACTAACTAAGAGTGATTTTCTGAAGAAACTAGGGGTTTAATAAAAAAAAAATCACTTGGGATCCTATCTGGCAAGGTGGATCTCAAGATACCTATTAGCTGGCTTCTCTCCCTGCTTGGTGGGTGAGCCACCTCCCTCCCAACAGAGCACTGCATTGGTCTACTTAAAATGTGTGGGTAGTGAAGGCTGACACACCAGCATCAGGCTGCTGTAAGCCTGCTCCCACTTACAGCCAGCTGGGTATTTTCTGCTGAAGGTGAGAATATGCTTTAGGGGAATTTGAAGTTCAGCACCCTCTTGGCCTGAAACAAGTGTGCACCTTACATGACCTGGAAAAATACCATAGCCACTGGGGTGAAATTAAGCTTTGGGAAACATATTTGTTCTCCTACTGCTGAAGTACTGCCTCTGTGGGTAATGCAAACCAAACCCACACAGTGAAAAATGGGAATGACATTAAGTGTAACTATGTAATTGTCTGGGCATTTTATGCTAAACTTTCATTAGATTAAAAGAATAGAAGTAACCCAGGGAACAAATCCTCAGTTCCTATCCTGTTGAGCTGACAAGTTTTTATCACTGCTGATGCTTATTTTGGAATTTGAGAAATAAAAAACCCCATGTTCTTAGGCATGGAAAAATTCAAGTGAGAAGTTACAGGAAACTTTAATGGTCATAAAATGTGCAGCTTCTCAAATTTGGCTGACAAAATCACTTCAGCTGACAGTTTCCATTGTTAGGGATTTAATGGGTTTAAAAAGAGATAGGAAGCAAATTATAGGCTCTCTACAAATCAAACCCACCCAGCACATTTCTGTGGTATGCAGCAGTCATCTCTGCAAGTCTCTGCCAGGCAGCACCAAGGGTGAAAGGCATAGTGCACCTGCAAGAGGCTGACATGCAGTGTTGGTGAGGTGAATACACAGAATTGCAGAAGTACTTTGCACGGATGTGACATTAAACTTGTAAACTTTTATCCTTGGCTCACGAATGTTTTAAATTTATTCTTTTGGACTGCATCACCTGGCACATATTTTTGAAGGACTGTTCCACATCCTCCCTGGTTAGCCTTCTGTAGCTTTCCTGGGATCTAGCCTCAATGACTGCCTGTTACCTTGCCTAGCTAAGACAGATTTTGTGTCTCCTTTTCCCTTCACCCCCTTTGAAAACCCCTTACTGGTGGAGCACGCTTGTTGCTGGGGGCCAGCAGGAAAAGACAAGAGATTAGCAAGAGGAGGCAGCAGGGGCAGAGTTGAAGCGGATACCAGAGGATAGGTCCCAGCTGGTTTCCTCATTGCCTGCTCCCCTCCCTCCAGGTACACTGGGGATAACGGGATCTTGTCCTGCTCCCCTCCCTCCAGAAACACTAGGGGACACTACACAGGGGATAGCAAGGGGGTGGAAGGTGCGTTGGCATCTGCTGTACAGATGTGAGTGTGTGAGTCCCCTCCTGACCTCTTTCTCCACTCAGTAGTGGCAAAAAGGTTGTGGCTGGCTTTGTGGCAATCATTTGCCATCACCACCTGATTTAAAGCTGCTATTACAAATGGCACACAGAACTCATTCCCTGTGCAGCTCTACTCAAAGTGGCACTTAGCTGTGCTGAGTGAATGCTGATGAATGATCTTTAATTAAAGCACTATAATAGAAAACACAGAACATCTGTGCCAAGGTGCTAAGTAATCTGTCTAAACAGATGTCTAATTTTAAGTTCAGTCATATAACTCAAATACACATAAAATTTTCAAATAGGAAATAGGGTGGCCGCTTTTCATATGTGCATTGTATTTCTCTTCACTCAATGCAGATCTCAGTCTGCATTTGGTTTTTTTTGAAGTTCAGGAGCTTTTCTCCTCCCTTGGACTTCCAGTTAAGCAGCAGACATGCTCTGTTGAAAGACTAAGAAAAATTTTCTTCTTTTTTAATTGTGGTTTAACATCCTAGTATTTATTGCATCTAAACTACTGGAAAGAAATAGATGTGCAGACATGAACTTCTATGATAAATTTGGTGGGCAGAAAACATTTGGGATTGCTTGTGTTGCAAACAATCTTTTTTGGTAAAGAGACCTTTACTTGATCAAGCTGATTGTTAATGAGCTCTGCAGTGCACCACGAGCCTCTCTTTTTAGTAGAGAGCCAGCAGGCTCCAGCATAGCCTGACCACTGACCTTGAAAACACCAACCTGCAACATAATCCTATGTATGGGAGAGGCAAGAGACAGCAGCCTGAGCTTTTCTAGCAGGTATCTTCCACAAAACACGAAGTGAGATTTGATTCTATAAGAAGTTATTAAAAAAAAAAAAAAAAAACGAAACCAAAATTTATTTCCGGGAATGATCAAGTTAATATTCACAAGCTAGATCCACATACTTGCATCCGTTCACTCTGTTTATTTTATATGCTCTCTGTAGAAGGGAAGTTATAAATCGGTATAACTGCTGCTTCTCCTGTCCCTAGCAGTCACTAAAAATGAGATGACACCTTTCACCTTCTCTTTACCTTTAAGGCTCTCTCCCCCATTTTGCTCTATCCTTGGTATCACAACTCATCTTGGGACCAAGTGCCAGCACCAGTAGACTTTTCCTGAATATCAGAACTCTGGAAACAGTCAACAGCCACCTGGGCACTGGGAGAGCATGGGGCACCTCAGGCAGCAAGGTACACTTGGTGCAGTTTCAGTAAAAGGTTTCAGGGATAAAGCCCCCTTTTAAAAATAGCTTTAATTAAGGTTTGTCACATTCTGTCAAGGTTTTCCCGAAATTCAGAGACATAAAAACATATTTTCATTGTGCTTCCTGATGGCTGAAGTTTACCCCAGCTAAAGCTTGTCACTCACTACGCTGCAAGGAGAAAAGCATGAAGAAGGTTATTTATTAAAAAAATCACATGGAAAAATAGAACAGGAAAGTCCTCTAAGTAGGAGAGTGTTAGCTTCGCTTGCAAACCTAAACTATATTGAGAGGTAGAAGGGCCAAAAGACCTTCTGCCTGCCAGTTTTTACATAAGATGGGTAGCTCTTTCCAAAGGGAAGTGGAAATGGCCCTGACACTCACCCCAAGCCAGTGGCCATTGGAGACATAATCAGGAAAAAAAAAAAAAAAGAGGAGAGGGCAGAGGGAACAAAGCTCTTTATGTTCTGGGAGGAAAGTGATTTTACTACAGGGGGAGGTCTGTGTGCAGTGAAAAATTCAGAAAATGTTCAGTTGTCAGCAAGGACAGGAAAGGTGTGTACGGATGACCACAGGGAGAAGATGTAGGAGATGTGTGCAGAATCCTATGTACATCAGGAGGGTAAATAAATGCAGGTGTGGGGAGACAAAGAAATTTGGGCAAGTGAATCCGAGGGAGAAGCTGGGTGTGTGGAGAAGGGCAGGAAAGAAATTACTGGGAACAGGAAATGCAGACAAGTCTGGAAGCTGGAAGGATTTGCACTCTCCTTTCCCAATAGGCTGAGTGATCCTTGGGTCCTCTGCATGGGTTAAAAGGTTGTCTTCTTCTAGACTACATAGTTAGGTTTTCTCAGATGCATTCTTCTCCTGTCTGAAAACTTCTCTTAGGTATCCCATATTTCCTGGAGTGCAGCAACCTGGCAAACCATAATTTCTCAGATATTCCAGCCTATGTGCTGTGTGTTCCAAATCCTAAGCAACACCACTATGGAGTGTATGCCAGCACTTTTGGGAAGAAGCAGCTGTGCTGCACATGAACTTTTCTGCATGTGCGGGAGATGCAGGCTCTCCCAAGCACATCTGTATTCGCAGTGTTTGAACAGTGGGGATCAGTATGAAGTTACTGTGGAGGCACTGCGCAGCCTGTGCCAGGCAGTCTTTACATACGAACCTTTAAAAAAGGCCAGGGTTTCCTTGTTTTACTAAGATTTTCCAAGGATTTTTGTTGAGAGATGTAGAATTAACTCATACTTCTGGCTGCCAGTCAAGTAAGTCCCCATCACCTCCTAGGAAAGCATTAGTGAGGCACACAGCAAAAAGCAGTGTGTCCGATTTAATTCTTTTCTCCTTTGGATTGTCCTAAGACATTTTCTTGTCTTGCCTGCATGTGGGGATTGGTTATGCTCCATTTCCTGCCCTCTCTATAGTCATGCTTTTTGACCTGCCACAAAACACCAAAAAATAAACCCCTCCAAGGAAATAGCAACTGAGCAGTTCTCTGCATTTCGTAGCAATAAAAGGTGGGAGGCAGAGACTGGAGGAGCAGATGATCCGGCAGGATGAGAAGACAGAGCCTGGCATTCAGCTGGGTGGGATGTCCTGGGGGCCATCTGGTTTGCTGTCCTGGCTGGGCTGCCGGTGCCCTGGACCGTGAGATCTGAGTCTAATAGCTGCCTCTGATTTATGTCTTCAGTAGCAAAAGTGTTGGGCAGCAAGGATAAAGTGTTCCTGCGTGGATGGTTTCTAGAAGGTAAATGCCTTGATGGAATGAGAGGAGAGGAGATGAGCTAGAAAAGCTGTCATTTGATTTAATTGTGCCACTGACCCTGCCAGGATGTGGGGGTGGGCAACCTGATGTATTGTGTTACAGTTCTACAGAGAGCAGCTTGAAATTTCCTTAATCAGTCTCAGTGCAAATGGAAACCCAGTTTCTTGGGTTTTGGAGTTGCAAGAAGTTACACAAATAGGCGGCCATCTCTCTCCTTCCATTACCATGTCCTAATGCTACATGCTCACGGGACCTATAGGTTTGAATGGATCTTTGTGAATGTTCATCATCTGGTCTTTAAGCTATGTCAGTCTTTATCATCTGAAGACTAATTAACAGTAATTGCATGCAATTCCTGCAAATATACTTCTGCATTTTCTGTGGTCTCCAGAGACTTTCATACAGCCTTCAAAGATTTACCTCAGCTGTGACTCCCTACTCCCTGCTCCCTGATTACAGCTTGGCTGCTAGTGAGGTGAGTCTATTGCTTATTTACCAGAAGGACCAAAGCAAAGGAAAATACAGCAAATGCCGTATTGATTTAGTCCATTAGTGTTGCAGCTTACCATATCTAATTCTCAGAACAGCAAGCTTTCTAGAGCAAGGATTTTTTTTTATCCTTGTTCGTGTCGTTTCTAACACAATGGAGTCCAAGTCCTTGGCGTGTGCTGTATTAAAGACCAACAAATTACCTTTTTTTTTTTTTGTGGTAAAGAGAACGAAGCAGACAAGAAGGAGATGAAGCTCTATTTCTAAGGGCAGTGCAGAGGAAATGACTCAGAGGAACAGTCCGTGGTCCAGTGCACCTGAGTTTGCAGGTAGTATAAATGATCTCTTACAGGCTTCTTTGTCCTCATGCACACAGTGCAGCATCCAAGAAAAAGAAACCATAGGCTTAGGTTAAGAAATGGTGACCACAAGAAAAGAATAGGTCTCCTATCCCAGCAAAAATACCCTTCACACTGCTGCAAGGATTTGTGCTTGGATATCTGCCATTTTTAACCTAGGTGGAAGGATCCAGACAAATATTCCAATGTGAACTGATTAAAGTATTAAGACTAAAGTGTTTCAAAAACGGGATAAGCTCTGTATGGATTAGCTGGAGAGGAGGCAATATCTGGAAAAAATAGATTTTCTGAAAATATTTTCTGGGAGTTTGATGTAATGGAGTACCAAGAAGGAGGCAGATATTTAAATAGACGCTCTTTTGTCTCCTCTGTTATTCTTTTCCTTTCCTATTGGTTATATTTCTTAGAAAGTAACACAGGAATTAACTAGAACAATGTAGGGAAAAAGTGACACTCATGGAAATCAAATGCTGATTGTATTTGCATAAATGCGTGAGCAGAAAGGTCTATGCACAAATGTATGTTAACCACTTTGCAATAGCTCTGCTTTTCCTCTTGTTTTTTAAGAAGTTACAATTTAAGCAGTGAAAAAGCATGACTTCTTACATGCAATTCTGCTGCCCTTTTTTTTTTTTTAAGTGGAGGCAGTTCACCATGTGTTTTGTGTTTTGTAGGAATGTGGTAAGTATTTATGTAGCTCAAAGACTTTCCTGGTAGCTGAAAGTCATGTTTGTGCAACTGACAAGTCATAACACGCTCATTTCTTATTCTTACTGGGTCCTGAGGATGTTTAATCAACAGTGTAGTCTGAACAAGTCTAGAAAATTAGTGTTGTTAATTAATAACTATTTCTGTTGCAAAGATTGAGATGTTTCCAGTCAACATAAGTAGAAGACAATTATATAGTGTGAATGTTTTCCTGTTTCAAAAATATAAATATTTTATTTAAAATGCTAGAAATTAACATTTTCCTGCCGATGTGGTAAATAACTGCTATCAAGCCATTCATCATAAAATTTTTTTTCAGTCTGCAGTTGTTTCTGTTTCCAAACTACTAATAAAACATATTTAGGTCTTAGAAATTTTGGACATGTTGTCAGCCCAAGGCTTCTTCCTCTGCTTTGGCTATTTGTTCCTCACTCTTGGTAATAGGGCTTCATGAAGTCCTGACAAATCAGATTTCTTCTCATCTCTGGTCAGCTGAAACTTAAAAAGGGGAAGGGAATCTGAGTACCATTAACCATAGCTGAGTAAGCAGGACTAACACATATATTTTTAAATTTATCAGGTTAGCTGCCCAAATACCTCAGTTAACAAACTTTGTGTAACTCCACTTCTGAAACTGTTCATGATTGATTCTATAGCCCATTTGAAAACAGAGAACCAGGCATTCTCATGAAGCTATTTTAGAAAGCAAATATAGCTATGAATGAGCAAATTCACGGAAAATGAATTTGATAATAAATGTGGAAATTGAAAAGGCCCTAAAATCAGCCAAAATATATTTATTTTCCTAGCTGTAACATTCATATTGAGCTTGCTGCTACCAATGGCTTCTTTTTTTGTATAGCATATCCACCTGACCAGTTGATATTAAACCATGTTCTTGCTGTTACGTAACTTCATCATCCACCTTGTTCCATCTTCGTCTTGCCCTGATTTTTGTTGGTCTTATCCGGTAGTTACACACTCTCTGTATGAGTGGTGCCTTGTAGCCTAATGGGTGCTGCCTGTTGACTTGTGTGATGTGGCTCCCACTTGATCCAGACATCTGTGTACACCACAAACAAAAGAATTACAGCTACTGTACTCTACTATGTGATTTGTTTGAAAATGAAAATTATCACAGATCTGTGAATTTCAAATGAATTTTGAATATCTGTACCATGTAGCAATTTGTAGGAATTGAGTATCTGTCCTTATTACTTGAAACAAGTTTCTTCTTGGCAAGCAACAAAGGATGATCCTTTGGAGGATCATTCTACATTGCATATTCATGATCTTATTTTTTTTGTATGATGATTCCAAAAATATTTATTTATCCATTGAAAAGGCGATACCATGCTCTTAGGTACTGAAACTTGTCTGCCATGGGGACATCTTGATAATTAAAGATTATCACCAGCTGTGAGCAGGAGCAGAGTTGGTGTTTGCTTTGGATGACAGACTTTGGAAGGGTGTGCCCCTCCTGCTTACATTGCCTGTGGCAAAACTGGGAAGGTCACTACTGGA
Organism: Rhagologus leucostigma; assembly: GCA_013397725.1. Taxonomy (NCBI): domain Eukaryota; kingdom Metazoa; phylum Chordata; class Aves; order Passeriformes; genus Rhagologus; species Rhagologus leucostigma. Next base: position 2,356,717 of record VZTD01001651.1, read on the forward strand.
AGTGGAGCTATGATGTGAGGATGAGGGCACATGTGGGCAGCCCAGTCCCATGGGAGTGCCCAGTCCTTCTCTCTGGCAGCAACAAACCAAACAAACCCTATACCTTCACAAGATTCCCATGGTGATTCTGCCCCTTCCCATGGTCAAAGCCCTGAGTCTCCATCCTTGGAGAGGCAAAATTCAGTTTTGCTAATGCCCCTGGGAAGCCTTAACTTATCTCTCTATACTGCAACTCCACACTTCATTATTAAAATCTCTTTTTTATCCTCCTCCTACACAAAACCGTTTCTGTTGCGGACCTCAGAAAATTTTCTGCATGGCTTCTTTGGCCTGAAAAGTAGCACTTAAGGCACTACTAAACTGCAGTGTATCCAGATCTTATCCTGAAATAAAAAATCCTGAAAATTATGATCTTTATGGCTGAAAACAATTAGTATTATAAATAAAAAAAAATATATACAGTGTTTTATGATGAGTATGAACAGGTAGGTTATGAATTGCATAATGTAACAAGTAGAAAAGTTAACACAGTACTTGATCTGAAAATGAAAACTAACCAACAGATGATTAGATCATTATAACTACTCATTTTAGCTCATTTGACGTTTGTTCAGTTCACCCTTCTATTAATATTGTTAGACTGCGTATACAATCACTTTTTCACTTACCTGTTAAGGCTAGTAGGGAAAGAATGTATTTAACTCCTAATTTGTAAATGACTGCATGATTCTGACCTGTTATTAATAGAGGTAGACTTGATGTAAACTTCAAATTTGAGATATGGAGCCAGAGATAGACACACTTAAAGGTCCATACTTGCTCAGAGCCAAGTCAGGGGTTAATTTGCCTACTAATTATTTCTCAAAGATCAAGTGGGCTAAGTAAATATATTCATCTTCAACACCTTGTTCTCTAGAGGATATATGCAACCCTTCACCATTAATTTTAAACTTTCAAATTCTCCTCTAAAAATAGATACATGGCTTGGCCCCAGAAGGCAGCTAATGTGACATCATTTTATCATGCCGCTTTAGAAAACATTTGCACAACTGACTATTTAAGAGTTGTATATATGTTTCATATTTTCATGCTGAAATGTATGCAAAACAATTCCATAAATACTGGAATGCTTAAACATCTGTATGAGGATAATCCACTTTCTTGTAAGATTCAGGTAGATGTCAGAAATAGAAACCTGACTGAGCCATGCCTCCCTTTGATCCTTGCCAGACTTCCATAGAAAGGATTTTGGTGTCTTTCTTTGGAAGCTAATGACAAATTCCACCTGGTCTTATGGGCAGCAAGGCTTCACTCAACACAGGCAGCTGCTCCTGGCAGAGGTGTGTGTCACCCAGTCAGGGCAGGGAAGAAATAGCCCAGCACCTGGGATCACTGATGACTCCTTGGTAAGAGGATGAGTATTGAAATACTCATCAAATTTGAGGGATCTGGGAGTTTTATTGTCATTGTTTGTAACTGGGTGTCAGTTAAGCCAGTAATTAGTTAGCAAACTATACCAAGCTTTTAAGGCCCATCTGGAGCAAAAACATGTAAATGGAAAAGGGGGAAGCACTTTTAGCCTTAAAATTATCACCAAGTTTACTACCATCAGTGCTGCGTCTCATCTTCTTTACAGCTTTGCAGTCTAGGAAAGAATAACTGCTTGACTCCAGCTAGATGTATTTTAAATGTAATTACCTTGGTTGCTCAGCCCATCAGGCCTAAACCAGATTTAAAATGACAGGGCATGGCATAGAGTAGAGTTTTTTTCCATGGCAACTGTAAATATTTGCTGTCTATTGTAACTGTTCTCTGAATATACAGTTTTGAAATACTTATCCAAGCATATCTGGGATTTGTTACCTGGAAAAGGGTAGAATAAGAGGGTGCAGAAAGCTATAAATAAGGCAGCACAAGCCCTGAGGGGTGTAATTGTGTAAAACATTTCACTGTACAGCTTCTTCCACCTGCTTTTAAGTGTATTGTAGTTCAGTGTTCAGTGTATCCTACCTGAATCTACTACAAAGGGGGATGCAGTTCATCTCTAAGTGAAGTGCTACGGCAGTCCTGAGGGAAGCTGATGCAGAAGATGCTCTTTCCCTGGGGAGGACTTTGGCTGCCAGGGCTCTTTCAGAGCAAAGCAGGAGGATGGGAATGGCAATAGGAAATTTTGGAGAGTAGCTGCAGGTCCTGTGCATGCAGCTGAAGAGAACTTGAAAGAGTTTGTCTCAGTTTTGATTGTAGGGTTGAAGAAGGCAGACAGCAGCTGGGAGAACCAGATGCACAGGACACAGCTCAAATGCCATGCAGCTGTCTCAGGGCTGTGTTCTTCCCACAGTAAATGAGGGCTTAGAGAAGAGTTTGGAAACCATTTTTTAATACATTGTTGACTGAGAGATTTCTGTGTGCCATTCACTTTGATGTGACAGAAAAAGCTAAGGGCTGACTCGTTTCCCAGCTATAGCCTGTGATGGAGAACTGATGAATGTCTGAGTTCCAGTGTTGAAGATGAAGATGTTACTGGTAGCCAGTAGTACATGCTTGGCAAAATCCAGTCTAGAAATTGAAACCCAGAGGCTTACTTTCCTCCATTATTTGTTACTGTTTGAATGACGAGGACAACCAACCAATGAATGCTGCAGGTGGTCTACTACCTTTATTACTTTCAATAAATCTGAACCACTCTGATAGATCTACATGGTTTTAAGTGGTTGCTTATTCAAGGATATTCTATAGCCTTGTCTGTCAGAAAAAAAAAGATTATGGTCATGGTTCACTCTAGTCTTTTAATGTGGAAGATTTGTTGTTACTTAAAATACAAAACCAAAACTAATATGTATCAAACAAGAGTTGAATTTCCCACAGTGCTTGCCCTCAGTCTGGCAGGAAGAAGAAGAGACAGGAAAAAAGATATACAAAAAAATACTGCGTGAACTAAAAATAGGATGTGCATAATGATTTTCAACTGGTAGAGAAGGGGCTTGATGAATTCCCACAGAATTGGGAAATGACATACATCACCTATTCTCACAAGGTCAGTAGTCATGAGATGTTTCATTCTTATTCCTCTCTCCTGAAATCCACCCAAGGGAACAAAGGACATGGGGGAAAAAACCAAACAGAAAATGTTTCTTGCTGTCTGGTGAGATTTGAAGTAATTTCCAGCTCTTGAACTTCCTCTACAGAGCTGATCCCTTCCTCTCTATGTGACTAGAAGGTGCACATTCAGTCCAAAATGAAAAACCAAACAGTCAGGATAACTAGCTTAAAAATGGTACCTGCACATTGATTCCAAAACTTCCTTGTACCTCATCCTGTGACCTGAAATGTTGTCTCTTATGGTTGTTTAGCTAATTTAGGTTAGGTAATTTTCATTTTGCTATGATTTCATTTTGCTACCCGTACCCCCTACCTGCTCTGAAATCTTAAAGCCTGTATAAATATTTCTGTGGGGGTTTTAATACATGCCACTATGGTCCTCAGTCTCCAGTCACACTGGGATGCTGTTGTGTAGGAACAATACAGAAACACGGGGAGAAACAGTCCCTTTCCAACATATTAGCTGCTTAAGTAGAAAAATACTTTCATCTGACAAATGCAAAGTTATGACTTAGAAACATGAAGTGAATTGGTAAATACGAGAATTGACTCTAGGTTTTCCAGCTGTAAACCCAAGCTTTTAATCACATGGCAATCCAGCCAATCTCTCGTCTAGTTTTGGGTTGTTCTTTCATTGTCTTTTCTTTATTGTTTTCTTTTTAATTTTTAGGAAGCTTTTTTGTACAGTGGTTGCTGCACAGATGAACAGATTATACTTCCTTCAGTGTGATCAATTGGTTTACCATAATTCCACTGGTGTGACTGGGGAATGGGTCATTTACAAAGCTCAATAATGATAAGCATATACAAAAGGACACTTATAGACCAAAATTTATTATAGTCTGACCTTTCTAAAATGTATACACATAATAAAAACTTTCTGAAATCAGTGCTGTTGATCTAATGATGCATTAACACCAGATTATCTCTAATATATGAGATTAATTGATACATTTAGTATGGGAAGAGTGCTAATGTTCTTATTAGCAATTATATAAAAAGATCACTTAGCACACCTATAAACTATTGCTTTGTAGCATTTAAAAGCAGCTTGGAACTCTTAAGGACCATGCTATATATAGCTAATCTTTTCTGTATGAGTAGAAAATGTGTTTCTATTGAAATGTATGTAAATTTGACACATTAGGTCAGTTCTAAAAAAGTAAAGAAAAAAGATTAGCAGTAACTAAATTGAATGAATATGTACTTACTGACAAAGAACACTGGTATTTTCTAATCCCTTCTAAGACTTTTTCTCTCTGCAAGATTATGGATAGTTTTCCTGAATTTAATAATGTTTTCAAGGGTCCCTAAAGGCTGACACCTGAATCTTCTTACCCTTTAGAAAGAAGAATTATTTCTTAAAATTATGGGGCATTATTAACACTTTCAAACTGGTTCAGAAAGAGATTAGAAAGTTATACCATACCAGATGACAGTCAACATTTCTGAGAACAAAATGTACTTCCAAAGGAAACTAAGAGTTTTTTGTGGGGTCAGTGTAATTGAAAATCACCCCAGAATGGGCTTAGGTTGCCAACATTTGGGCTGGTAATTATAGCTAACTTCCTATAGAAATGTACTTTACATTTACTTTCATATGGGTCAAACAGTGATGAATCATATGCTCTTCTAAAAAGTCCCCTTCCAGCTCTCTTGTAGTTTCCTCTAGGCATTGGAAGGCTGCTCTAAGGTTAACCCTGCTCTTCTTCAGGCTGAACAACTCCAACTTCCTGAGCCTGTCTTCATAGGAGAGCTGCTCCAACCCTCTGATCATCTTTGTGGCTCTCTTTCGGGCTCACTTAAAGCTGTTTCTCACTCAAAAATTTCTACTTAAAATCATGAAGCTATGATTATAACTTCTTTAATACAGTATCTTTTAAATTATTATTATTTTTATTTCAATGAGAAAACTAAAGAATGGACCTCCTCTTGAATACATGTGATCTAAATTAAAATCTTTTGAACTGGACTAAAACTCTCTCTGAAATCAGTTCAACCTTTATGTGTTATGGATGGTTTCACAGATTTTTGCAAATGTTTTGTGGCCCTCCCTTACTCCATGATCTGATCTTCTTATTGCCTATACATTTCTCTCATGATGCATTTTGGCATACTGTCACGGCAATCATGCACTGCAGAAAAAGCTGCCTAACTCTTAGGCAGGAGGGAGGGCTCTAGAATGACAGGTCCCACGAGGCACTTCAGCCTCACAGACTGCTGCATCTTCACGTGGTCTTCGATCAACTTTTCTTCAGTTGGTTTTAATGCAAGAAAATTAAATATGCTGATATAAAAATGCTGAAATGATTCTTTTGGATTTGGAGAAAAAAAAATCTTTTCTGTTTTTTTTTCCAAAACATTTCAAACAATTTCTCAGGATGTTTTGGTATTCAGTCTGTTCATGGAACAAAAGTAACATCAAAATATTTGAGCTTAGGAAACATTTGAGTGAATGTCCGTGGGTGTCTCAATTGATCCCTAAAATGAAGAAAAGATGCTGTCAAAGACAAATAAAAGAAAGAGGAGTTCCCAAATGACAGTAGTGGCACCATGAAATGTTGGGTACATAAAGTAGATCAGGCTTTTATATGAATGTCAGGGAACTGCTTGTCATGTACAGTGGCGTCCACAGAATCATAGAATAAACTGAGTCAGAAGGGACCTACAAGGATCATCAAAGTCCAACTCCTGGCCCTGCACAGCACCATCGCTAAGCATCACACCATGAGCCTGACTGTACTTTCCAAATGCTTCTTGAACTCTGGCTGGCTTGGGGCCATGATCGATTCCCTGGGGAGCCTGTTCCAGTGCCCAACCACCCTCTTGGTGAAGAGTATTTTCCTAATATCCAATCTCCCCTGACACAACTTCAGGCCATTCCCTGGAGCTGTACTGTTGGTCACCAAATAGAAAGAACCCCTCCACTTTACCTCATGAGGAAGCTGCAGACCACTGTAAGGTCTCCCCTCAGTCTCCTCTTCTCCAGGCTGAACAGACCAAATGACTTCAGACGCTCCTCATATGGCTTCCCCTCAAGGCCCTTCACCATCTTGATTGTGCGCCTTTGGGTACTAAGAGCTTTATATCCTTCTTAAATTGTGGCACCCAAAACTGCGCACAGGACTTGAAGTGAGGCTGCACTAGCACAGAGTAGAGCAGGATGGGAGCTGATGAGGCTGAATGACTCAAATGCTCTTTTCTTAGCCTTTTGTCTAGGATGTGTTACTACTTGTTTCCTATTCCTCTGCTTGGATGTACCTCCAGAAATCCTTGTTTGATTCCTGTACTAAGCTATTAATTTATTTAGTTGAGTTTCTTGAGAATTTTTTTTTTACTATTTTATTTGGTATTTTATTTGACCAGAGTAGTCAATTAAAAATAGCTGGCTAATGTTTCTCATGAATTTTGACTGTGGGAAACTCCACAGATGGACCAATACCTAAAAAGCACTTTGGTTTATGGCTTATTATCAAAATGAAATCATGCTGCCTTTGTGCAAGCATATACAGATGTGGGTACCCTTCTTAATAACCTTTAAGCTCCTTGTCCTTGCAGAAATCAGCCCTCAGGGATAATTGCACTCTGTGAAAACAGATGATTGGTTGGAGGAAGAAGATATCATACATGCCCTCAGGAAAAGATGTTGGGTGAGCTCATCCTTTTTTAACCACTAGGTAATCAACAGCAGAGGGATGATACACAAATGAGCTGGCCTTAGAAGTTTCAGGGGAGCTTGTACCTTTCTAGAGAAGTACAACAGAAGTGACTTACAAGTTGTAGAAACCAGGAAAAGTTCATTTTAGTACTTGTAATGTTTGAAGAGAAAATATCTGTGTGATGCTCCCATGGTAGTCATTCATTCATTCAAAGTAGAAAGTTTCTGAACCTGAATTAAGGAGCAGACAAGAAAAGTCTTTCAGAGATGTTTGTGTTCCTGCAGTTCTCCAAAGTGATTCCTGGCTGGAAAGTGTCAAGGGAAGAAGAGAAACTAAAAATACATGTTAAGTACAGCTAATGTATTTCTCTCCATTCTGCCTTGTAGCTATCTCAGTATATGATCAAGGGATGCTCTGATCTCTCTTTATGCCACAGTGCTATGCTTGGCACAGGGTTGCTACAGGAAGAGGTTGGATAGGAAGAGGCTTATCAGCTGTACTTTGTTCCCTTTTTGTTTTGACATCCTGCTATCAAGAGGGTCTTCTGAGGAAAAAGAGATGAGGTTGTTAGATAATACATCTAGGTCAGGCTGGTATTAAATTGAAACAAGTAAAATACTTGCGTTTCATGAAGTATGGAGTTAATATTCCATGACATTTTGATTTAAAACTTTGCTTTGTTTCAGAACTGGAAGTCATTTTAGTGTGTTTCTAATACAAAGACCAGGGAGGAGAAGTTCCAGAAGGACCAAAATACCTTCTTTAGGAACAATGCTGTGCCATAAAACCTCTGCTAATTAAATTTGCATATTCTGCAAAGAGAGCTGAAATGAATTACCAAGTGATGGATGTTGCTTAGTCAAATGTCACTTTGACTTCAGTGTAAATGTTCAGCAGAAAGCTTTTGCATGAGATTTAGATCTCTTTCTAAAAGTCATGCTTCATCTACCTTCTGTGGAGTGAGAGGAATTCAGCCTAAATATGTAAGATCGGTAGAGATGACTTGTTTTTATCTCAGTCCAAAAGCTGCTAACATTGAAAGCTGGTCTCTCCCTATACTGTGAACTGACCCTAAAACCCACCCAAAGTAAACACTGAATCTGAGGAGGTCCCTATCAAAATTTGGATGCCACGGCTTATGTATAATATCTAAACTTTTCCTTCTATAGTTGACAGTGTCTTAGATTTATCTCTATTATACTGCTGTCAGTGCTCATCGATTTTGCACACTCCAGCTTGACGGACCATTTAATTAACATTAATCTGTTTTGAATATACAGCCTGCATAGGTAAGATGTGTACCCTGTTTCTTGTTAAGTGCTATCTTTATATAATTAACTGTTGATAGCCTATACCTCATTTACAGATAAGCTTCTTATAAATTTCCTGTAGTGTGACAATTCTTATTTTAACTTTTTTTTTTCCTAATGCAAGGTCATTGGCAAAGTTGTAGGTGTAACTTCTTACTGTAAAGGCTGACTTCTAACACTGTACTAGTAACTGGACTATACAGCTGGTTCTTGAAGAAAGGCTTTTGAATCATTTGCCATCTGGTTACTTCGAAGTTTACGGAAAATGAATTTGGTGTCATTCCCCAGATGTCCAGCCTCTTTTGTCATTTATGTTAATTGACCCAGTTTGTTGGCCAAGTTCAAAGAAGGAACAAAAAGTTAATACATTGTAGAGATCAAATTTCTCTCTCTCACAGAAATGACTGAAAGGCTGGCAGGATGGATTGGGAGAGCTGGCACTCCTAATTTACTTTCCAAGAGGAAAGGACTTCTTGCAGTAGTCAGAGAATTTGTAGAAAATCTGAATGAGACTTTTTGTCTTATTTGAAGAAAAGCTTTCATTCCCAGTGGATATGGTGTCTATTAGAACCGTGAAAATACACATTCAAGATGAGCAACCAACACTAGACAAGCTGAAAATTATTATAATGGGTCACTTAGGAGTAGCTTGTTTTATTTTTTTTGTTCTATAGTCAAGGTTAGGAGAGAAGAACTAAAGATTTATTTCAAGTATTTCATGTACATCTGAAATAAAAAATTGTCTACCTTCTCAATGTAGGTATCAAACTACAGAACCGTACTATCTAATTTCAATAATTCTTTAGGAAGAGGGGACTATAATGACTGAGGATTGTAGAAGGTGAACTTACTGACTGTAAAGAACACTGACATTAGAAATACTATAAGATTTGTGGTACGCCTTCCTCTTACGAAGGCTAGTCTCTCAAGTCACTGAAGCAAAAAAATTATTCCAAGTTGTGATTTTTTAATTCTAAGATTAACCAGGATCCAAGAATTTTTCTAAGAGAGCTTCAGACATGGGAACTTCAGTGTTTCTGGGATGCTGCTTACACCGTGGGCCTATGCAGGCCATATCTTTACAGAGGTAGTCATGGGAGTCAATAATGAGAGGGAACTGAAAAACCACCACATCAAAGCTGGAACTTCAGGTAAGCAAGTACCAGATTTAGCTTACTCCAAAGTTAAATCATTAGTTTTGCCTCAGGAGCGGATTTCTGTTTTTTAAAAGGATTTTCTAGGCAGACCTGTGATCCACGTCCTAATCACTGCTTTTTTCATCATGATTATTACATGAAGACCTGTGATCCATATGGTAATCAGTTTCCAAATTTTGGATGCTGTTCAAGGCAAAGATGTAACGTCAGGTCTAGGTCTAAAATCTCTTGGTATTTCACTGTCATTTTTTGGTTTCTATGGGTGGAGACTCTACTGAGAGATAAAGTTAAAAAAGGTAAAAAAGAATGCAGATGAACAAGTGCTACATGCCTTAATTCTGACCTGGGAATTGGTAACAGCTATGTCAGCAAAAACACTGTTTTGCTGGTGTAAGTGAGGCTGTGGATGCCCCTCTTTGTCCAAGCTGGCTGTACTGGCTGGAGATATTATTGTATCCAAAGTTTCTCATTGTAAGCCTGTCCCCATCCGCAGCTTTTTCAATGAAAATATCATGCCACCACTTCTGGGCCATCTGAGTGAAAGGAAACCAGAGACCTGGGTGGACTGAATCCACGGGCCATACTGACAGCAAGTGTAAACGGGAAGTATCCCCCTGATTTTCCTACGTGCACAATGGGGATGGCAACAGCTCCCAGCAAAGAATAGGCAACTAAGAACCAAGAATGCCATAGCACACTTATGTAGGGCTGTCAAAAAGCTTATTTTAGGATGGTGTGCTGCTATGGTTCTTACAGAACAGGAAGGTTTTTCTAGTGAAAACAAGTTTAAAGTACTCCACAGACAGTAGTGTGAAAGAATATGTTCAAAAAAACTGCATGTAATGAATATGCAAGAGGTTGTGCTGACACATTTAACTTTGGCTGGTTTTGCAGTCTCTATGTATCCTGAAGATAGCTTTTATATGGAATATATGTGTGTGTATATATATATATATATACACACACATACAGTATCTAACATAATCCAATGCTTTTTCTATATGGAAGACCATAAAAAATCTTGGCTTCTTGTCATGACAAATTGCAAAACAACTCTCAGAACTAATGCATTTAAATTGGCTGATATAAAATGGAGGCTTTTTTTTAAAAGGCTCTGAACATTTTCAGCAGTACAGACACTCTAATTCATGTTCTGTGCTTAACTAATGGCAGCTGTATTCTCCAAAATTGTACATTTGGTCCTGTCTTCCCACGTGCTCTAATAGCTAACCAACAAAAGCTCTCAGGAGTTTAAAAAATCTTTCTGAGCTCAGGGCAAAAGAGGTTTTTACACTGATACTATGTTGCAGGCTTTTTATAAATCAATTTATCAAAGCAAAGAAGCAAATCTAAATTTTTAATTCTAACTACGCATGTGATAATTATTAATAAATTGATGGACAGCAGTTGAGTGTTCATGATGTACTGAATATTAGTTCTGCAGATGTCTCATTTACATTGTTTTCAACATTCAGATATCAAAATAAATCATTAAAACAACCATTTTTAATTAGTGGCAGATGATTCTATTGGAGCCTTAATTTTCTAGAGAACTGATACTTAACATTACTGATGATAACAGACGAACTAGTGAGAAGTTGCACTGACTACAGTTTTATTTATACAATTAAGTTTTAAGTAGCTGGGTTTGAAAATAGCATGCCTAATTTAAGCATATTTTTTCAGCTGCGTCATATCTAGGAGAGGATACTACTCAAAAGACAGATGTTTTAAAAAAATGCTAACAACTGGCAGAAATGCCCATACCAAAGGGAGATGAAGAAAGCTCCCTTTTTCCAGAGGAAGCAATTAGTAGGAATTATATTGACTGCAGTACTTACTGTGTAAGGACATGCGTATTGGCACATGTTGTTTTACTGTCATGGTACTAAAAAATTCCAAGAAACTAGCTTGCAATGCAAACAGAAAAATTATGTCAATAACTAAAAAAACAACCAAACAAAAAAAATCCCACCAAAGAAAACAAATAAACGAATACATTTTGTTGTCTGTATTTTAGATTTACAAGAGTTTTCCCTCCACATGGATGCATAGTCTCCAGCTATGTAGCAACCCCTTGTCACTGTGTGACCCTTTGTGGCATAAAGATAGTCACTGTCTCATAGGCAGACTCTGTGTTCAGTGTGGCTGTCTCATCCCTCCTTGATGTTCATAGGAGTTCTGTGACTGTGCAGAGCATGTACAGTGGTTTTAATGCTTTTATCACTTGGACCATCCATGACAACATTAGATCAGACTGACCAGTCTTTGACTACCAATCTGCGTTTATTTTTAGAGGAGTTTGAGGGTTGTCCCTGCAACAGGGCCATCAGTTGTGGCACTGCCTGACGCTGTTGGATAATCCAAATACTAGACTGTGGTTGTCCTTGGGACACTGTAAACATCCATTCATTGTTTACAGCTGGACTGTTGTTGTTTTCCTCTTTGTTAACCACTTGGTCTTTTGGCTGAGGGAAAATTTTGATAGACAGTCTTTAGAGTCAGGATTAGGATCTGTGCTGCCAAATGCAGAGGATATGATCTTTTTGTTGTATAAGAGCACTAAGAGAAGCACCAGCTCAACATCACTTTGTGACAACAAAGTACAGTAGAGACAACAATTTTGTCAACAAAGGACTTTCATGTGTCAGTTGTTTACCCAGAGAGATTTTGGGGGCTGGAAAAAAGTCAAGTCTGTGCAAACCCCAGATATTTGGTAGCCTTGCTCATAGTCAAGGGTGTCCTGATTTACCCCCAGATTCTACTGCAGTGCCGCATCTTCATGTGTTGTGGGAAGCAGTCAGTCACTCTGAAAGAGATGTCTCTTGGTCATAAATGTTCTCCCCACTTTCAGCTGCAGCTGTCCTCCAGCACCTTGAGCCCATATGCTGGAGGTGTAGCAGAGAGGGGAAACAACTCTGCGTGTGTAAGGGCATGATGCAGAACTATTTCAGAGTTTCAACTCCTTTTGAGCCTTACAGACTGGGAGACTGAAATGTTAGTGGTTAATGACTCAAACAATCAGCCACTTGCAAAAGCAGCAGGGTGTTTTGGTGAGGCCAGATTTGCACCTCCAACCACAAGGCGGGGAGGAGAGGTTTTTATGTTTGGTGGTGAAATCTCAGATCTGCATGAGACATAGGGGGTGAGCACTCATCACCAGAAGACAACCACAACAAACTGACCTTTGTTTAGTAACTGGGTTTTGAGCCACATAAGGGAGAAGACCAGTAAGAAACAGATGCTACTAGGTGGGATAATGCTTTTTATCAAGCCAATTTCCTCCCTTACACAACTGTCTCAGTTGTAAAACTTCCCCCCTTCAGGGAAGTACCAAGACATTCACGTGTAGGCCTGAAGGTATTCATCTCTTCTGATGGGGCATAACTGGCTCAACTATGCTGGCTGGTGTGAGAGACAGCTGTCATGTCTTAGAAAGTGTCATGTACCATCAAAGGCCCCCAGAGTGCCCCCAGACACATTTCTTAGGGACATTCTGAGTCCTTCTACCAGAGGACTGTGCATGATCCACAGTGTTGCAACAGATCCACAGGATTACATCAGGCAGTGTAAAACTGCCCCCTTATGGGAGGTACCTGGGCATTCCCACATAAACCTGAATTTATATTAACCCATTGAAATCAATGTTTCGTGGGCCTCCCCTACTCCGATGGATCAAGACTGTAACAACCACTTCAACCAACAGACATCGAAATTGAAATGATCAAGTCTTATTTCTAGATCCACAAGTGGTGATATCTTTCCTCTCCACTATCTATTCCTATATTTTATTTTTCTTTCTTTTCCTTATATGTTTTCTTAAGTGATACCTTTATACTTTTGTATTGTTACATTACTATAGAGAATAATAACCAAAATGGCTATATATCTCCTTTCTGTTGCAACCAAATTGTTCTAAAATAAATCCTACAAATATATATATTTAAACATGATCATTCAGTGTTGTTTCACTCTAATCCACCCCAAGGGAATCTATTAAAAACAACTTCAGTTACCCTAACCTTGAGGGACATGTCGTAACACTGAGTCTGTAATTTTAACAACTGTAAATATGGGAGTCCAATTCCCTTTCCCCACCTGTGTCATTATTCTAGCATGATGCCAATGAAAGGCTTCTAGCTGCTGAAATCAGGAGTTGCATTTAAAAACAGCAGTGATGAATCTGACATATGTTTTTTATCTGCAAGCATTTATTTACTAGGACTGAGCTGGTAAAAAGGGACATGGGACTAAGCAAGGTAAGATGGGAAATAGATGGAAATTAATGCTAGGGAGCTAGGAAAAAGCAGAAGAAAAAAAGAGCCTGGGAGGGGGAAAGATGATGGAAACAAAACAATCATTGCTGAAACAGAAGAGTACATTGAAAGTGAACTCACAGACAGTGGTAGCACACTGGGGAAAGAAGATATACAGAAAAGGAGGGAAGTTAATAATGTATTGCTCCATTGAACTTCAGTTCTGAAGTGGGTGCTGGAATTATTACTGCAGCCTTAAAGTTTTCCAACTGAATTGGAATCAAGCTTTCACTTCACTCTTCACATCCTATTAGGCAGTTGTTAGATCATAGCTTATTTATAGGTGCTCATAATCTCCCATCCTGACTATGGTGGCTTTGCTGCAGCTTGACCTCCTTGAGCCTTGTCGTCCCTCTAGCACAGACTAAATGCAGCCAGCTCTGCATCCATCTGCAACTGGCCTCCCTTTTCATCGTATCACTCAGTTTTCCCTTAAAGAACCTTTCTAACAATTTCTGTGTTTACCTCACATCTTTTTGCATCATCCCATTCACGGCAGTTACAATGAAGGTTTCCATGTACAATGCCTGTCACATTTTATATCATGCTGCCCTCTACAACTTGACTCTCAATTAAGTCCAGAAAATTATATAATCAAGAGTGTTTCATGGACCAGAAGCTACTACTTAACAGAAGTAAATATTCGTGCCAAGCTCAGGCACCAAGATGCAGCCTATTGTAAACTGCATCCTTTCAATTACTGTTCATGAATTTTATGGGGTTTTTGACAAGCTTTGCATTTTCCCCACCGGTTGGAAAATACCTACTACATGGGTGTTATGATCCAGTTCTTAAAATTATTAGAAGTGCCTCTGCCCAAATTAAGGTGCAAACAAGACTATATGCCAAAGTCAATATATGGATTTTATTTAAAAGTAAATTAAAGAGAGACAGAGAGACACAGAGAGAAAGAAAAAGAGGTGGGGGGACAGAAAGAGAGTGACAGAGACAGATTAAGTAGAAAATATCATCATTCTATGGATCCCAACAATATTCCGCTGATCCTCTCCATCCAGGCTTCTTGGTGGTGAGGGTCCCCCTCAAAAACATAAAGTCTGATGGATTAATATACATTTAAGCCAGGTGGGAATGCCCAGGTACATTCCCCTGTAGGGGAGTGAGGGGGGGTGAAGTTTGACACTGTCTCTTTAAACAGACTCTGGATCTGTTGAGTCTCTTTGCATCACATGCAGTATTCTGGTGCAAGGCCTCAGGAATAAGTCTGGGGAGCAGTTTTGGGGGTCTTTGATGGATTATGACACCCTCTCTGCTGCTTCTCATGTGAATGTCCCATGGATGTGGCCTTCCCAGGGTGGGGAGTTTTACAACTGAACCAGTTTGTGTAAGGGAGGATGGGTGTTCACTGCCTCTGACCTGAGGTTATGCCACACACCCAAAACTCTCCTTCTCCCGCCTTGGTTGGGGGGAGTCTGTGCAAACCTGGCCTCAGCAGAGAGACTGAGGGCTATGGCTTCCCCCACCCCATGGAACCCAGACATGGATGATTTTCAGCACAGCTGCTGGATTTGGCTTTCTTGTGGATGCATTCTTCTCCCTCAGCCTTGTTTGCTTTTTCCTAGACCTGATTGAATAATAGTGTCACCTTTATCTTATCTCAAGTTCCCTTATGTGGCTTAACTCACAGTCTGAAGTTCCCCTTAGGAGGCATCTTCAGGGAGGGGAGGGTTTTGGTGGTCACAGCTTCTTTATACAGTTTTGTCATCATGGGCAAAAGGTCCTTCATAACAATGTTTAAGCCATGAACCATAACATTTCAGTCTCTGACAATGGGTAAAAGAAAACTGTTTCAGAAAGTGAAGACAGTCTTCATGAGTAAATGTCATAATAAGCAAGCCTTGACTTGTAGCCTGGCTTGCTAAGCTTTTGCTTTAGGCTACTGGGTTTTCTGAATCTCTCTGTCTTGGTTTGAAAGACAGGTGTCTGCTAAGGAAGGCAGGAGCCTCCCTTGGAATGGAAAATTTAACCCCCTTCCCTCCGAATCATTACAATTTTGACATTAAGGGGTTTTCAGACAAAGATATGAGGAATAGGAATAACAGTTCTTTACATATATATATAGATACGTGTATATAGATAGATAGATATGTACATATATATAAATATATATTNTTTGGGATCCTGGGAGGGATGGAAGAAAAGCTCCACAAACCCCCTGGGCAGCCAATCCCGGTGCCCGAGCAGGACACTCGGGAACAGCAGGCTGGAACAGCAGGGACCAACACAAAATCCTGGGTGGTGGGTGAGATGTATCCAACTCCAGAGCTGCAGCGGGAACCCCGGGACTTCTCAGCAGGCAGGGCGTGCGGAGCTGCAGTGTAGTGAAGGGTTGGAGCAGTGGCAAAGGAACGGCAGGGGCGGGGCAGCCATGGCCCAGCTCCCAGCAGGGCAGGGAAAGGCGGGCTTGGGATCCTGGGGTCCCCTGAGGCACCCGAGCAGATGGTGAAGAAGTTCCCCCCCAATGAGGTAGGCTGTTAAATAGGGTCCCAGTGCAACGGCTGCTCCAGGAAACAGAGCCCCACTCATGGTAGAAGGACGGCAGCAGAAGGCAGCAGCCTGCAGCAAGCAGTAGCTGTTTCTCTCCCCTCCAAATGCCAACAAGAGAGCTAGGAGCCCCGCCCAACCCCCTTTTCCCAGTTCAGATGTTGCAGCATCTCTGCCCTACATGAGAAAAACCCCAGGTAAAAGAGGGTAGCCAGCTGGACCCCTCCTCCTGTGGCCACGGTCTTTTGTTTCTCTTAAGTACCCCATCTTTAGTGTCTCTTGGCAACATGTATGGGGAAAATTCTTTAAGAGAAAAAGAAAAAACAAAAGGAGACCTCCTAAAACCCCAACACTCTCGATGAAAAGTAAATGGAAAAGTAGCACAACAGTCATCTGATTTACAACTGAATGAGTTTTGAGACTGAGAAGAGACAGCTTGACTGCCCACCTCTTATCCACCTCTTGGCCACCTTTAGCCCTTCCACTGCCTTTACCTCTCCCTCCAGCACCAAGGGATTTAAATTGTTGTACTTTTAATTACTTCATAGCTTGCGGTAGAGGAAATACTTTGCTGCCTTCATCTACATGTAGTGTATAATGCAGGGAATTAGCAAGAGGTGGTGACACTGACACCCTCTCTGTCATAGGTGGTGGGTAGTGAAGTTGGCTTTCATATATATGTACATATATATATATGTTTATTTTTTGTTAAATGGTTAAGTAGTTTATTAAGGTTGATGGGTTTGTTAATGTGTTCTTGTTTGTTAATGTGTTAATGTTAATCTTGCTTCGTTAACATAGATGTGCTAATCACTAGTGGTTACTTAAAGTTATCATTGCATGTAATGGTTTGTATGGGAAACTTTCTAGACAGTGGGCGTAGAACTCATTATCATCAGGGAAGCCATTATCATAAGGATCCAAGAACACCATTGGACAGTCGGTAAACCAATCAGGAAACCCCTGGACAGCTACGAGTCAGCCAACGGACCAATGAACAGACCCTAGACACCTGTGAGCCAATCACAACATCCTCAGTGGGCGGAGCCGGGGGGGCCGCACCATATTTCGGGCTATGAAATGTATCCTCCCTAACTGAAAGATGTGCCCCTGACCGAACTTATCCATGGTCAAGCACTCAGGGCTGTTACCCTGTACTTTGTGTTCGGGCAAAACCACCCACAGAGGTCTCCAATTGTCATTTGCTCAATAAATCTTCCAAAATTCTACTCGTGAGCTGTGTTTCTCACACTCTCTAATGCTCGAAGAAGGACTACCAGTGCTACAATTCACCATTTATGTAATTGGAAGGTTTCTGAATTCTATTATCTTTGGTGAGCCAAAGCAGTTGTCACCAGAAACAATTTGTTCCACCAGCCCTACATCTGCTCACAGAGCAAAGGGCAGGTCCTGTTTTATCACACTCCTCATAAAGAGAGGAAGAGATGATCATGCTCAGTAAGAAATTGAATAACAGTCACAGCAGAAGCCCTGCTGTAATTTTATTTGTTTCTTACTGCATTCTTAAAATTATTCTGTTGTTGCTTAAAAGTTACTGTTTGGCTTCAGTGATCTAGCAGTCCAAGATATGTAAAGTAGACATTTTAAATGTAACAATCATATTAAAATGTAACATGGGAAATATGATCAATATATAATTTCTGCCTTCACTGGCCATCTGCATGACCACGCTGCCTAGTGCTCCCACGGCTGACAGCAAGTCCCATGAGACCTGTGACTGGAAGGCCACATGATGCCTGGTCCTAACTCACCAATACTTACCTTTTCCTCAATATAAAACAGAATTGATGCAGATTATGCCACCTGATTACCTGCTTATGCCTACCCTATACAGTCAGCAGCTCTGGAGAGCCATCCCTGAGTGGAACTCCACTAGGTAATGAGGCATTGCCACTGATATGACCATGTACTTGACTGCTCATACCTCTGCATCAGGAACAACCATCATTATGTATTCACATTTTTGGTTGTTTTGTTTCTGAGTGCACAAACAGCAGAACCAAATGCATACCATTAGATTCATAAAGAATGTTTTCCGTTCTGCATATAGATGTCAGCACCTGTATCTTTTTCTTTAGCTATTGCCACAACTTTATTGGCCGCTTAGTTCAGACAATCAGTGGACAGGCACTGAAGTGATTTGATTTTGGAACAGTCCTAAGGTATTTTGCAGCTCTGAAAACACAGTTTAAGAAATATTTGGCCAAAACTTCCAATCAAGGATGGACTCATCTGTTCTTTGCAGTTTTAAAATAGGGAAACCAAAATGCACTAGTGAGATCAGTTGCCCTGCCACATCTAACACAGCCCACAATGTGCACAAAACCTCAAGAGGAGGAAAGCATCCTCTCCTTCTGCCAGGAGCCGACTCGCATGCAAAACTAAAGAGCAGATATTTTCAATTAAGTGAAATAGTTGCTCTATGGCAACTCCGCTATAGAGCAGCAAAAGAAAAACCTCTGTCTTTTACATCACAGAGAAGATGCATCTGTCCCTCTTGGGGGAATAGCCCTATCCACAGGGACTACTGCTTTTTACTACTCTTTTTGAGGTACCTGTACCCCAAAGGCAAAAATCTCATTATCCTTCTCTGTCCAGCTGGGCCTGGAAATATTTTAAAATATTCCCTCTGGAAATCAGGCCTGTTTTCCAGAACATATGCTTAGTGTGTCCTGTTACTTTTTCAGATCCTAACAGGTCCAAATGCTGTGTTCCTCCCCATCCTCTGGGTTTGTGTGGCTGACAGAGACTGCTGCATGGCTGTGGCAGCTGGGTGCTACAGAATCTGTAAACATGCTGTAACATCTTCTCTGATTATGTACAGTTTAACTGGAATGGGCAAAAATCAGGCACAGAAACTTAGTGCTGATGTTCATATTTTTTATGTCCCATTTTTCATTTCTTCATCCTGTCATTTTGAGCATGTACTTACAGCCACAATGAAGTCTCCCAGGAACAAATCTTCACTCTCCTCTGCCTCCCAATATGTTGGAAAAGAGAAGAGGGCAGACTCTACACTAGAAGTCAGGCTCCTGCGAGATCACTACCCCCATTCCTTTGTTGAGGCTGGGCTCATTTCTCTGCAGGCCTTGATCCAGGAGAATTGCCTGGAAAAGATCTCTGGCCCCAGGTTGCAACACCTGGTTTCCTGGCAGATACAGCTGTCTCCCTGAAGGCACCATGCTAATGATACTACCCTCCTGTCTGTCTGTCTGTCTGTCTTAATGCTTGACCTAAATCTAGAGATGTGGTTAGAGAACCCATGGGTCCTTCATGAGTCCTTGGAAAGCAAAATGGGCATTTGTGATTAGTGAAGTGGTGATGTGTTCTGATTATAGTAGCTTAATGCCACATTGACCCACACTGGACAAAACTGTGATCTAGTCTGGAGTGTTATGACTACTACAGGCTGTTGACCACAGCCTGCAACTACCAAGGCTTGAAATTTGCCTATTTACATGGTTGATAGATGAGGACTAGATTTGCAGTATAGGTCTGAGGAGCTGCAAGTGTGACTAGTAGAATGTAGAACCCCTTCACAGTGCTTGCTTTACTGCTGGGTGGATGAAGGGAGAACAGCAAAAATGCCTATGTGGAGGAGACTGGGAGAGGGGGTAGTCCTTTGGAGCATCTTTCTAATCCCAGGCATTTAGCTCTGGCCACTGGCTGTCAGTATACCCTCCAAAACCAAGTGTGTGCAGAGCATGTCCCCTCTCTAAAGGTGACGTTGTCTGCCCTTCAGCTTTGCTCCCCTCACCAACAGCAAGCATACCTGCACCAGCTTGCTTGCAGAGCAATGCCATAATACTGGCTAGGTCAGGCAGCTTAGCTTTGACTTACCCTGGGCTGGAGGAAAAGTGTCACTGCCATGGCCACAGACTGGGCTTGGAAGACAGTCTGTCTTCTGTGTCTTGGAAACTAATATAGACAGGATGGATGATCTGATTTGGTCATAGATCCTTTGTAAAGGATGAGGACCAGCTTAGTAGCAAGGGTAAATATGGTGAGCTACTCAAGACTGAAGATTTGTTTCAGGGGAACAAGGATATTGCACACTGGAGTTTTATTTCTAAGTGAAATGGTTTCCTGATCTGTGTGTACCAGGCCTGGGACAGATTCATGCAACCAAACCATTACTTGTGGGAAAACAATGCTCATCCTCACCACCTTTGCTGCTGTTACAGTGGAAGTGAGAAGGTAAGAGCTGCTCACTCCAGCACCACCTCACAGCATAACGCACCGTTATGATGCCTTGTGCTTGGTGGCACGGAGCAAGGAGGGGGCAGAGTACGTGGAGGCAGCAGGCAGGCAAACTGGAATCCCAACTGGAATCTTGTCAACTCTGACCACTTGCGGCTGCTTTGAAACCATCTGCCTGCCTCCAGACTTTTCCTTGCAGACAGATCAACACATAGGCAGTATAGATGACTGTGGACTAGAATGCCTGTGAGAAATTCAGTCCAACAGTATAAACACATCCTCTCATTACATATTGCTGCTGACAGTGTTAAGAGAACTAAAGTAATATTTTGTTTTCAGAAGTCAGGCTATAGATATCTGTAGTTAAGAACTTAGCCACAAAGCACTGGAGTATTATTAACAAGATCATATGAAAAAGCTGTGCAATTCTTTTATATGGATTTCATGCCCTAAAGAACGCGAGTTTTCTCCCTCTCTTGTATGAAGTTTTGTGAGCAGGATCTTTGCTGAAAGAAATCCAAATACTTTTCTATCAAAGACGCATGGTGCCAGTGTATATGTTCCTGTCTGAAACAGTGAAAATGGAAAGTGAGACAGCTGTGATGAGGTTATTAGTAAGTTAGTGTTTTCCTATTGGAGTGTCTAGAGAGAGGTGAGAAGCATTGTTAACTCTCAGTCTCCCACAGGGAATGGGAGCTGCAGTCAGTTCACCACACATTGTCTTTGCTGCTGTTTCTTCCTCAGGGGGAGGACCCCTCACACTTTCTCTGTGCCAGTGTGGGGTCACTCCCGTGGCAGACAGTCCTCCATAAACTTCTCCAAAGTGGGTCCTTCCCACAGCCTACAGTTATTCATGAACTGCTCCAGCGTGGGTTCCTTCCATGGAGTGCAGTTCTTCAGGAACAGGCTGCTCCAGTGTGGGTCCCCCCTGAGGACACAACTCCTGTCAGAAGGCTGCTCCAGCATAAGTATCTCACAGGGTCACAGTCTCCTTCAGGCTCCATCCACAGCTGCACAGGTTTTTTCTCCTTCTTAAATACATTACCCCAGAGGTGCTGCCACTGTCGCTGATGGGCTCAGCCTTGGCCAGTTGCAGGTCCATCTTGGAGCTGCTTGGCATTGGCTCCATTGGACATAGAGGAAGTTTCTAATAACTTCTCACGGAAGCCAACGCTATAGCCTTCCCATTTCCAAAATCTTGCCATAGAAACCCAATACGAAGACTTAAAAAAACTATTCAGTTCTCTTGCAATTTAACATTTTGCAATGCTGCTTAACATTCAGCTACAGTAAGTGAAAGCCAGCAGTGGCTACTGTGCTGTACTTCTTATTAAAGTTAACAGAGCAGTACAGAGAAAAATTTATAGTTACTAGCAGGGAGGGAGAGAATGTTTCCAGCAAGAGGGAAAAGAAAATAATTCACAGTGAAAATGTTACTTTCATTTTGTTTGTGTACACTGTTATTTCTCTATGGTCCCAAACTCAAAATATGTGATTCTGAGTAAGAGGAAGCCTTTCATTAATGAAATGTACTTTCATGTAGTCAAATGAACAACACTCATTCCAAATGAAGTTTTATACAATTGTCTCAAGATTGAAGACAGATCCATAAATTTAAACACTAGAAGACATAAACTGCCTAAATTAGAGGGATTACTTTCACTGCACTTGGTGAAGTTGCTTAGTGTTCACATCTGTATATGGGAGATCTTTTGTTCCCATTAAATCCCTATGTGTGACATTGCACTCTTTTGACTGATATATGATAATCTGCTTAATCTTGGCATAAAGCACAAGGACACATAGGCTTATTTAATAATAATATTGCTTCAAGACTTTATCAAAAAGGCATAGGCACATTTATGTGCATAGCATCTTTTAAGTTACCCAGCCTAAGTGTGTATTGGGGTGTTACAGAAGAAAGTCTTATGCTTTTGCATAACGACATTAGGTATGGAGAGACAATTTTGGGGTTTGTGAGCTGGAGGAAGCAAGTTGATAATGAGTCCAGCCACTGCTTAGCTGGAATCTCTCCTGATTCTTCACCCTTCTGTGCCAACACAGGCTTTTGAATACCTCTCCTTTAAAAACAATGAGGACTGGTATATGCCTTCCACACTGAAGCAAAGATAAAGAAAGTTTAGTAAGAGATAAGCTTTCTTTTTATGCCTCCCCCTGTTTATTTGCCATCGATTTCCCATTTGTTAGAGGTGATTTTCCCACATCATTTGTATTTGGACTTTGCTTTGAAACCTGAAGAGGCATGGAAGAAATCTGCTGTAGAAAGGCAGACTCTCTCTAGTGTTTATGCTTTTCAATACTGGCAGTAAGAAAGGAACCTCTGAGAATGGTGACAGTGAGAGTTGGGGATAAGGCTGAAGAAGAAATAAGTTGTGTAATGTTTCAGGATAGGCTTGAAAAGATTCTTTTAGTAACTTTCTACCATGCTCAAAGCTTTATCTTGTTGCTTTTAGACTCAAGTATTCAGCCAGTATTCAGAGCTGTGCTCAATTAGTCTGCTGGTAAGGGAAATTCAGTTTATTTACAAAGGAAGCTACACAGTGCTTCTGTAGACTTACTAAGACCGAATATCCAGTTCCTCTCATTTTCCAAGCTGTCCTTTCCAGTGACTTTCACCTTGGGAGCTCAGCATTCTCCTTCCCCACACAGCTGCAGACATGGGTCTTTGGGGTGATGGCTCTGCCCTCCTGTCATTCTTCCTTTTGGCTTTGGATCAAAGATGTACATATCTGCCGTCAGCCTCTCTGCTGGTCCATGAGGCTTAGCTGTGCTCTGGCCCTGCCATCCTGCCATCTGGCCCTGTGAATATTTGTTTCATTTTGTGCATATTATGGCTAGCACCTCCAGAAAGTATAAGAAAAGTATGATACTGCCTGTTCCAGTTGATGTGTTTATGGAATTTCTTCGTATGTGTTTATGCTCACATTACACAAGGCATCCCTTCAAAATGAATAGGGAGACCCTTTTCACATGTGAATTTAGAAAGGAATATGAATACCATATTTGGGAAGAAATGTGCATGTCCCAGTGTCACAGATGAAGTTTTGGTATGGACCATCACTGCTAACAGTTCTGAGTTCCCCAGCATTCAAAATATACCAGTGGGGGCTATTTAATTTTATGCAAAAGTATTATAGATCCAGATCTTTAAAAACCACAACTGGATCATTTAAGAGAAAATATCGCAGAGTTTAAATCAAGAGTGAATGTGAAATTTCCTAGGGAAGCAAGGAGACTTCTGCTGGTCCGTATACGGGAAAACTTCAACAAGAGAATTGAAGTAAATAGCTTGCTTGGTAATAGTATCGATGACCTATACTTACAAAAATTTTCTTTTATTATTTTTAAGCTGGTAGCATCTAACATTTTGCTGTTCATAGAAGGAAGTTAAAAAATTTAAGTTAAAATCCTAACTGTGGTGTTACTTCAATACTGTTTTAATTCTGAGACTGAATATATTATGTGTATTTATAATGAACAGAAATTTTTGTAATTTGAAGAGCTATCCAAAGAAAATCAGACCTTATTTCACAACTAAAGTATCAATATTTAGTAGTAGTCAACAGACTGAATTATAGCTTTGATACTGAAGTTATTTATTATTTTAATATAGTAACTAAGATTTAACTGTAGCTGCCAGTTTTAAAAATGCTGACTTTTAAAATAGAGTATATGACTGGAGGGGAAGAGACAACCTGGATAGCTCCTTTACACTGAAAATTTTCATGGTGTGACTTTACCTAGCATTCCTACAGATAAGGACACTGTTGTTGTTTACATAATGTTGAACTTATTTTTTCCTGCAGGAAGTGCATGACACACAAGCTGAATGTTTTCATAATTGCAACAACAAAATATGATGGTGTTTAATTTTCTTGCATTTATAAAGAGACTTTGTTGATTGTGTAGTCTTGAATTCTTTTATAAAATGTTGCCTGTTGCACTGGAAAAAAATCACATCTGTTTTCTTTGTATTCAGGTCAAAGAAGAACAGCATTTGAGGAAATGCTACATCAGATGTGTAATCAGTATTCTTCAAATAAAATAGCGGATGTCTGATCTGTTATTTAGGTGTTCCCTAGAGATAGCAGTATAATCTCTAAGTACACTATTTAAACTGAATATTTATTAGAAAGACGTAATTTCAGATGTTTTCATTTGGCTACCATTAGACTCTACTGAAATTAAGAAAAGGACTTTTTATTTTATTTTTTTTATTTCCATAATTTTGTATCACCTGATTACTGAAATTCTATCTTCTGTATTCCACCAGTGACCAGCTACAGCAGCATTTTGGTTCTGTTGTTTTGTTTCAGTTTTTTTTTTTTTCTTTAGAATTTTGACAGTAGATCAAATGGTAAATGGGTTATCTAACAGATGTTTTACATTTTTCAATTTACCAGTCTTTGATGACATCTTGTTTCAAACAGTATTTTTCTGATTAAGACACTCTGTGATCCCTTTGTATCCCTGCAGCAGTTAACTTGACTTCTTTAATTTGTCAATAATTACTCTTAAAGGACTGTTTGCTGAGCAAGCTAAATAAACATAGATAGTATTCCACCTGTGGTAAAACTCAGAGGTCCTGCACGATAATCAGTACAAGCTACTCTTCTGAATTAAAAATGTACAAGAGGAAGATTCTTACAAATAAAGTTACCTTGGAGAGGATGAAATATAGGTCAGATAACCCAGCAGATGAAAGACTGGCAGTGTAATGCTGTAAAAGTGAAATGTGATTGCAAATTCCCTTACCCCTGCAGCTCCTCATTGCTAGCAGTGCTCAGACCTTGGTATAAGAGCACATACAGCCAAGCTGATGAGGAGATGTACAGATACAGGCTTAGACATTTGTCCTCGCAGCCTCTCTACACTGGCATCATTACAGAGCTCCTTTCAGTGGCCAAATCCATGTGGTAGCCACAGAGCATATGTGCCTGATACCAGATACACTTCACCTCCTGCATCCACATCCACTGCAGTTTTCTCATAAAGAAACACTAGAGTAACCTTGCGGGATCTTTCCATTTCACTTCTGGAGAGAAGCGCACCACCCGGCACACCTTCACTTTGCCTCAAGGGAGCAGCTGAGCGGCTGATAGATGGTAGTCATCGCCCTAATGCCCTGCAAAATACTCAGAGACCACAGCAATAAATGCAGTGTAAAAATTTTATGTTGAATAAAATAGTACAAAATATTGTCTGCCTCCCACAGGAGTTCATGGGTCTTTTGTTGTTGACTTCAAATTCATGTAGAATTCTACCCATGCTATTTCAAGCTAACTGGAAAGTTTTCTTGAAAATTTCTGTTAAATTTGGAATAAAATATTTTTCTTTTTCTTTTTTTTTTAATGAAGGCTTTCTCTGTATTTAATTAGGCTCAGCTTGTTAGAGTATGGTGCTAATAACATCAAGGTTGTATGTTCAATCCCCATACGAGCCATTTACTTAAGAGTTGGACTCGATGATCCTTGTGGGTCCCTTCCACCTCAGGATATTCTGTGAATCTGTGGTCTCAAACTCATATTGCTGTTGTCTATGGAATTTCTCCTCTTTCCATAACTCCTAAAGTCCCGTAAGATTTTATAGCTGTATCTAATAATCTAATGAAATTCTGACCTAAAACATTAAGATGTCATATGCCTTTGCATCTGCTTCCTTTGAATTGTCATTAGTCCTCACTGGTGTAGATACTTATAGATGTTCTCATTTATGATCTTAATTAAATTTATGATAGTTCAAGGTATGTTTAGCAAATTGTAATTACTACTATTTCTTTATATATAACAAAAAAAACTAATCAGTCTATCATTTCATTTCCAATCCCTTAGATATAATTCTGTCTCTCCTTTAACTTACAAAATATAATTACAAGTCATACAGTAATTTGATTAGTGAATACCCTGAAGACTACAGGATGCATATCTTCTAGACTGGCTCATCCTTATATATTCTGTTTCTTCATGTATTCCCTCACCTGCCAAATCACCAGATACAGTGACATAATCTTCATTACTTAATTATAATTATTAGTCAAGGGGTTTCTACCCCAGACATACAGCTTTTGAGCAGTCTGTTGAACAGATTAGCAACTGGTTTGAAAAATAAACCATTTGATGGTGGGAATATTATCTGCTAGCCACCTAAGAAGAATAGTAGGAGAATAAATACTCCCTTATTATTTCAAGAGTCCTATGTAATGAAAAAGTACAAATACAGAATAAAGCCTGTTTGTGCATCCATTGCTACAATTTATTCACTTTTGAATGCACTGCAGTTTAAAGTACTTTTTCATGCAACATATGAATTATGCATGAATATATATACATATATCAAAAATGTTTGTATATTCCTTATGTGGGCTAGGGCATTTCTTGGAGGAATTAAAATAAGGGGAGAGGGCTGCTTGATATTCCAGTGAAATCTAATTTGCAAACAGTTTGCACCTATAAATTTCACTCGAGAGATTTCCAGGTGTTTGGTGCACATCTACACATTAGAAGAATTTCCCAAGAAATGAACCTTAATGGCTGCAGTAAAATTAATCAGAGGCCTTACCTTTGCATCTCTACTCTCTGTGAATTTCTACTTCATGTCTTTTGCTTTTGTATGTCCTTGTTTTTTTAAAAGAAGGCAGATGAATAGGCTTTTTACTAATGAGTTATACTACGAGCCTGCTGCATTTCCAGACATACATTTCATTAATTATATTTTACAAAGACAGTTTCTCTATTCAGTTTCCTATACACACTGTAGCATGCTTAAAATCAGAATCCTTGAACTATGGGCACTGCACATTTATGCAGTGAGACAGCCACCATCAAAGTCTTCCCAGTTTAAAGAAAATGGTGGGTAAAAGAGTATTACCTCATTCTTTACCTTGGAAACTCAGACTCAGAAAAACCTTGTTTTTTCACAAAGTCAGTGAGGATAACTGGAGCAGAGTCAAGAAGTTATCTCTTGATTTAGTGGCAGTTTGTGCCAGCTTCCATGGATGTCCTGTCAGCAGCACTCCCATCTTCTATTACTCTTGACCTTCCTTTTTTTCTTTTCTGGCAAAGCCTAAAGGTCACAAATTGTCACAGAACTAAGTAGATCCCACAGGTAGGCTGGATTATCCTATGCAGAATTGTCTGTACTGAAAGTGATACTTTAGTCTAGGTCTGTTTAATGGGCAGTTGAAGCAGTCAGCAAACTGAAATATGTAAGTTCCGCTTCTCTGCACTACTTCTAAGAAGAGCAAGAAATGAGTAACTAAGAGTCTACAGAAAATTTGCAGCAATATGTGGAGCTTTCAGTGACCTTTCCTTTGTCAAGAACACTTCAATCTTTAGAGTAATGAGCACCATGTCTGTACTGGGCCTGGTCAGGAAAAGCCAGAATATTCCCTGCAAACAGCCCAACAGCAGCTGACTGGGAGTTGTCTTGATAGTTTTCTTGATGCCTCAGATTGCTGGAATGAAGTTTTATAGTTCTGTCCCTCTTTTCATCAGGTTTTATCTCCTCCTACAGGAAGAAATTGCCAGGATTTGTTCCTGCACTTTATGTCCACATTCAGGCTAGGAAGTTGAAGTCTTCCAAGGAAGCAAACAAGTGAGTTTTATCTTCTCCTAGGTGTCTACAGCAGCTTCTCTAGAAAGCTTTATCTGTTTAGGGGATTTAGAGATTAACAGCATGGACAGAGTGTATACTGTCTCTGGACACACAGATTAAGTGTGAGGAAATACTGGCTTCCCCTCAATTTTTATCCTTCCAGCCCTAGATCTGTGATGAATAAGGAGGGGGAGGGCACACAGGGGAGTAAAATGAGAGATGGGTGCTGCAGTGTCAGCTAGCTGGCTTTCTGTGACACAGGCCAGTCATCAGGGATGGGATTGCAGATAGTGATAGAAGGTTTAGTGCTGACAGAGCCTGTGTCTTTACCCTTTGGCCCTGGACAGTCATGAATAAACAAGTAACTGTGAAAAATAATAAAATGTCTTTCTGAATTTTAAGAGCCTCACATGCTAGTTCACATGAAAATGATCCCTGCTGCCAGCATTTCCAGGAGCCCAGATATCTCCTGCAATGCAATTATGCAGGCTCAGTAGTAAACTATTCTGCACATTTGGATCTAAAGGACAATGTAATAAATGACTGCAGTGAACTACATTGGTATTGCATCAAATTGCATCTGAATCCATTACTATTGGGTTCTCTGGTATTGAAAATCTGCCCATCAGGATCTCACTGTTGTCCTCTTGTTTGTTTGCTTACATCCTCCTTGATACTGCAATACCAGTGTGAGTCCAAGGTAGATTAGGAGCAGCTGTTCTGTAGCAAACAAACAAAAGCCTTTGTCTATTATCCACTATCACTTTTTTCCAGTGGGGAAAAAAGCCAGATGTCTGTTTGCAGACAGGTGAATCTTCATCAAATGCTTGAACTTTTTACAAACAGAAAACTCTGAAGCTTCATCCAAGAGTGATTTCAGGAAAATCTGATTTTAGTGGAGTTTCATTCACTTTGAGGAACAATGCTAATTCCTGCAGTTCATGACACAGCCTCTAACTCAAAAAGTCTCTGAATATTGCCATGAAAATATTTCAGTGTTATTGTGATACTGCTCACTTGGAGTGTGTCAAAGACTTCTACAAGCCTAATAGGAATATATTCAGAAAATCATGTCAATAAATAAGCAGCATAACATAGCAGGACTAAAGCTTAAAAGGGAAAAATGAAATGCAGAATTTCCTGGCACAGTGAAGAACTAAAATGTAAAACCACTAAGTCTAGACCTAAATGTATTTTTGGTATATTTAAATGCTCCTCCAAATGATCATTCTAATTGTAAACCACTGATCTCTGTAGCTACAGGGAAACAGGGAATATGAGGACATCTCTTCTGCTGTGAATCTCCCGCTGTCACTCATGGCAGATGCATTGAAAGACGCAAATGGGATTTAGACACTCAGACTTTAATTTACTCTTGTAGCTCTAATGGCTAGATGTAAAATGTACTGTTGATATGTTCTCTAAGAATAGGTGACAGAATGTGAATGTCATAATCTTAATCTTCCTTTCACATTTTCTTGTATTTTAATTAAAAGATGGGGAAATGCTAAAACAAAAAGGTAATGTATCTTTCTTCACTACAGGATATCACCCTACCACAAGGTCCAATTAAAATACTGAATTATTACATTGAGAACATTTTATTTTAATTTATATTACTTTAATATACTAAGGTACATCTTCAGGAATATGCACAAAATCTTGAAATGCACTTGCTCTGTCGTTTGAGCGGTTTAATACAGGTTTGCTTTTACAAATAAGGAAAAGTTTGTGCATGGGATTTCAAATAAAAGTGGTTTTGTCAGAGTAGACTAGAATGGTCTATAAAATACCGTTGTAAATGGAAACAAACTACAAAATTAAATTTGCTTTGAGTTCTAATTTACATGCATATTTTGTACACACTTCAGAACTAAAAAGTTCGTGTTCATCTTGGGGACATCCAGAGCTTTGTAAATCCCTGGCACTCTTTATGTATTAGCACATGGTTTATGTCTTAGCTTGAATAGGTGAGCATATGACTGTATTGCCAAGTTTTATGAGTCAATTCATATGCAAAGTCTTATTGAGAGCCTTACAATTTTTTAATAACTATGTAATTTGGAGCAAGGGAAGGTGAGAACTAGAATGACTCCTAGGATTGTTTGAAATAGGTACTATTAAGATTAAAGTACCTAAGTAAGAATGGAAGGTGTAACAGTGTGTTTTAATGTAATACACACACACAGACACATATATAGATATAGATATCTACACACAAGTGTGTATGTGTCTGCTATAAATTTGGACCTTTGAGAGAAGAACTGTCTTGTTCAGAAGTTTAGGCAGAAAAGTGTGCTACTCCTTGGAATGTTTTTGCTCAAGCCAGTAGCTGTCAGTTGTTCCATCTGTATATAACAGCTTGAGAGAAGCTCTTAGAAGACCCTCTCCTCTAACCCTGGCTATCCTGTTGCTTATCTTAAGGTCTTACTATAGTTAGATTATCTGACTCACCATTCTGATGAACCCAAGAGATACCATTGCTTTTGGATTTAAGACTGGAGTTCCTCTTCCAAATCCAGTTCAGACATGCATTAAGAGCCAAGTTATGACTTTAAAGGATAGTTTCCACTGATTGGAACAATGGAAAGGATGAATAAGACTGAAGTAATGTAATCCCACTCTGAACATCTGGCTCCTCTAGAGGTTCCTCCCTTTGAAGTTAGCAGTTATCCTACAGAGTGCTCATCACCACCTCTGCAAGTTTAGACTCCATGATTTTCTCCAAATTGCAAATCACATCAATGAAAGGGCATTAGATATGTCTAAGCCAAACAAAATCTGATAAGAATTTTAAAACAGCATCATTCCAACTGCCATCATGTATAGAAAACAAACCACTTCATTCTTGGTCCTGGAGAATTGCAGACATCAGTTCTGGCATCCACTAAGGAAGGAGACTGGATTAAGTCCCTGAGTCATCATAGAATAAGGTTGGGTTGGAAGGGACCTGAAGATCATCAAGTTCCAAGCCCCCTGCCATGGGCAAGGACACCTTCCACCAGGTTGCTCAAAGCACCATCCAATCTGGCCTTGAACATTTTCAGGGATGGGACAACTGTAACTTCTCTGGGCAAATGGTTCCAGTGCCTCATCATCCTCACAGTAAAGAATTTCTTCCTAATACCTAAGCTAAACCTGCCCTCCTTCAGTTTAAATGAATTCTTCCTTGTCCTATCAATACCCACCTATGTAAAAAGGCCCTCTTCCTTTTTTTTATAAGCCTCCTTTAGGTACTGGAAGGCCTCTAAGGTCTCCCTGGACCTTCTCTTCTCCTTAACTCTGTCAGCCTGTCTTCATAGGAGAGGTGCTCCAGTGTGGGAGCCAGTGAAAGGGACAGACCCTGAGAGAGCTCCCCAGGTTAAAGTGACTAAAAAAGCCTCCCCCAGGAGGCCCTGTTCTGTTATGGAAATGTATCCCAGTTCTGCTTCCCCAGTTCGCCTCTCCACCCCCTTGTACCTTGTCTGCTCCTTTGGAAAGTTCTCCCTTCCCCACTCTCCCATTGGACCTTGTTCCCTGCCACTCACCCGGATTTTCCCATTGGCTCCTGTACCCTAATCCCGCCTATGTACTACTCCTGCCGCTTTCCCCGCCCCTGTATATAGGCTGAGAATTTCCATCCCCATTGGTCTTTGATGCTTGGTCCCTTTACGGATGGGGGTCGAATAAACCTGTGCCGTGGAATTCCACACAAAGACCCTTCCTGCCTCCTGGCCGTCGGCTTGTCGAAGAAGCTGTCCGGTGCGTGTGTGTGTGTCTGTGTGAATGCAGTGACGGCCGAGCGACTTTCTCCTAAAGTCGGGTCCGGAGGTCGTAGCATCCCACCAGAACACCCCCCGGATCACGACACTCCAGCCCTCAGATCATCTTCATGGTAATCCTCTGGACTCACTCTAACAGGTCCACAGCTTTCTTTTGCTGAGGACTCCTGTGGCTGGGATCCTTCTCTCTGACTCAAAGTCTTCCACTTGGAGGTTATGGGTGCACAGTACAAACAGATGATCTGGAACTGTGACTAAATACTAGCTGCACTCAACAAGATTAAAAAATCTATTTGGGCAAAATATTAATATATTACGCTTGTTGCCTTTTCTTCCAGATCTATCAACATGCAGAACATGATTACAGCTATGAAACTACAACTTTTTGTGCTTATTCAAACTTTAATAAATTCAGTAAACTTTAAACTGCTGTACTTGAGAAGTAGTTCACTACTTCAGACTTTGTGCTGTTTCGGCTTTAATGACCAGTGGAGACATAATGTGCATGTGCAGGCCAGATAAAGGAGGTTCTAATTTAACCTAATTAAAAATGAAGAATATTACCAGTGTCAGTATGGAGCTTGAAAAGATAATTGCTTCAAAAATTGTATGTAAGAAAAAATAAATTTAATTTAGAAAATGAAAAAATCCACAAAAAAAACCCTCTGGGCTTTTTTATAGCTCTTTCAACACTAACTAATTAGCCTCTTAGGTTTTGAAAACTACTCATGAAATGTTCTATTAGTATTGAAGAGATTTTTTGGTTCTCTTTGCAATCATGAAGTCTTTTGTCTTAGCTTTTTTCTTTTTTTTTTTGCGTATTCAGGATTTTTTGCCTTTCTCTTCCCTTTGGTTTGCTCTAAAATTAAAATAATGGTTTAATTCTTATTTCTATCCATGAATCAGCTGAACAATTGTGCTCCTTCTGTGATTGGATAATTGATAAAAAATATTTGAAAGCTTTATACAAGTATCTTCAGCTATTTGTATGCAATATCTACAATAATATCTACATTGTTTTTACTAGACTTTAAACTCAGGCCTTTCTTATGGGTTTATTATGTTTTATACAGTAAAAATCAAACAGACATTTCAGTGATAGAAGTTTCTTCCAGGTATCAACAAGCAGATCCAGTTCCTTAATCCTGAGTAGATAAATCCAAAGGTAAGAGAATGACTGTGAAGAGCAGCCTTAGGTCTCTAAAAACTGGAGTGAAAGACTAAATTTTCTTCAGAATGTTATGTAACTATAGACTCCGATTATTTCCCATCTTCTGATACTATTCAACCACTTTAGGTAACCACTGCTGTTTATCTAATGAACTGGGAATTTTGTAGTAAAATAGTGCTAATATAATGGTTCTTAAGCCACTTCCTGGGCTCTTATTAAGGAAGCTGGCAGAAGAATGAAGATATCACCACACTTGTTGATCTTTGCCTGTCATCTAGGTCCACACTGCCACAGTAAGCATTAAACTGCTTTACTTAACAGTAAGGAATGAACAAAAGCAGTTTTAATACCAGTGGTGTTACCATGTTGTAGGTACTTATCTAAGCAGTAAGTTACATGGTGTAATTGCAGTCTGAATTAGGTCACACTTTGTCACATGGCCTATTCCAAATTGGTGTTACTTCTGTTTGATTGTCCTTTCAGGAGCAGCGATGTACTTTAATAAATTAATAAGCTTGGGCAACATTTCCAGAACTGTTTAAAACTACAAAATTAGGCAATTGCAATTCATCCAGCATATGACAGAAGTGCTATTACTGTCAAGAAACTACAGAGCTTACGACTACAACTCATGATTTTATCTGCAGAGTCAGTTGAATATAAACCAGTTGTAATAATATTTAAAGCATGATATCTGATACATGTAAGAGAGACAGTCCAGATTTGGATGACTAGCAAGGAAAACCCCAACTACTATCATTTAAGGACATGAATTACTTTTAACTGAAGTAAGAAATTCTGTA
Organism: Rhagologus leucostigma; assembly: GCA_013397725.1. Taxonomy (NCBI): domain Eukaryota; kingdom Metazoa; phylum Chordata; class Aves; order Passeriformes; genus Rhagologus; species Rhagologus leucostigma. The sequence continues at coordinate 2,390,330 of VZTD01001651.1, forward strand.
GGCAGTTCTTAAAACTTGTTTGTAAACACACCCGTTTCTCCTGAGGGTGATACAGTTACTTTGTTTAGATTCTATGTACGCAAAGAGCTTACAAACTGTCTACAAATAGGTCCTCAGTCCAGAAAGCAGGGAAAAAGAGCAGTGACTTACTCCAAGTGCTCTGCAGTGGTTTGGAGAAATGAACATGAAGCCCAGAAGCAGCTAGTGGAGTATGGTGCTTAAGCTAATGTGCCCTACAAAATTAGTTTGGGTGGGTACAAGCTACAAGGATGCAGCTACACTGTCACTGTCTCCAGGCACACTTCATTTGCTGTTAGGTGAATGATATTTGGACTATTTTCACTGCTCAGCGTACAGCATGTCCTGTGTTTGTTCAGTCCTTAGCAAAACGGAGCCCTTGACTGACCTCTAGACTGCACAATGATACTAATAATAAATACCAGGGAAATAAATGATGACTTAACACATTTGATGTATTTCCTCCAGTATGGAAGAGCAATATGAATATGTACACTGGTACACTGTAAGCAGATTCTGATGTATGCTATATATTTTTAGCACAATGGCCTTGATGCAAACATTTCTAACAACATCTTCTACTGTCTTCCATCATTTTGCAGTGAACTTATGTTAGGGTACTCTAGATTTGAGGTAGCTGTGGTCTAGTATTGAAATTAATGTTGTAAAAAAATGTAGCTTAGTAGTACCCTTTACACAACTGCTGTGCAAACAACTGTTTGTTGGAAAAAATAAATCACTGAATAGGTGGCGCAAATAACTTTTGTCCCAGTGTTCATATGTTGTGCTGCAAACTAAACGTTAAGTCTAGAAGATAAATTCACTTCTTCTGCTGCCTATTTGCTATTCTTTATTGTTTATAAATAGTTTTTAAAAACTAATAACACAAAATAAGAATATTTAGAATTCCATTGCTGTCACTCTTACGATAAACTTCTGCAAAAAAAATCTCAAGTAAATTCTGATGTGGTTGAGGGCTCACCAAAAGTTAAATACTGGTGCTGATTATAGCCATAGTTCTTATGACCTCATGTGAAGGGAAGTTGTGGGACAGAAGATACTGAGATTGGTAAAGGAAAAATACTGTTACTTCATTTAGCTGAGATCTAGTCAACATCTTAAATTGTCCTAATTCTTATTGTGTATTAAAATGGAGCTGAGACGTTCCAGCCAGGACTTGGCATTAGAGAGACACTGTAAGATTGTCTCTAATTTTGCACACAGTCAGAGCAGGAATAAAGAGAAAGGAATTAAATGTGGAGTAGTTTTACAATGGGCCATAAAACTGCTGTTAAATCTGTGGGTGGCATTTGCTAACAGCATAGTCTGAACTGGGAGAACTGATGAGGAAGAGAAAAAAAAGAAGAGCAAGGATGGCAAAAAGAAAGTGAAGCTGAAGTGACTATAACCAACTGATCATTAAAAACATAATAACGTTGCATAGAAAAGTACAGGAGGAAAAAAATCATATGCTGATATTGTCAGTGGGTGCCTGATAATTCTTGCTGAAGCTGCCTCAGTAGCTTCATGTGCCAACCTTGAACATCAGACAGAAGAATAACTGCCTGTTAGAGCAATCTTGATTTGGTTCAAGGTGTAGCGTGTGTGCTTTGAGGATGTTTTATCTTCACCTGCCTTCAAATACAAAAGAAAGATGCTGTCAACATCTGTGCCAGTTTAAAATTATTCCTACTAATAAACTTCTATTAGTCATCTTCAGATAATAGTAAAGAAAAACCACCACACAAAAAATGCAGTCATGATTAGAATTTCATGTACATAAAGTTATGACTAGGATTTACAACATACTTTTCAGGCATAGGAGTAAAGATATTCTCCCAAAACATCAAAGAGTTTAAGAAAGCTCTCAGCAGAGACCAACATGAGTAGCAAAAAAAGCCGCCAAAAATGAGTAAGACTTTTTACTCAGGCAACTTGGCTAGGAAAGAAATTCGTAGATCTGGTGGACTTGCTAAGGGTGTTACGTGAGAAGATGTTGCTTGACATCCTGAGCGTTTTATCTGGACTACTAACACATTCTCTTCCTTGGACTTACAAGATCCAGCTCATCTCATATGCAGGCAAACTGCTTCGGCAGAGTCTTTTTCTTTAGATCATCACTTCGGTATCTCACCTTTAGCTTGCCAAGCTCATTTAGTACTGAGGCAAGACTCTTTTGCATATCATCCTTCACTCTGCATCTTTAAGAAGCATGTTGGAATTAACCCCGTGATGCCAGGGGTTGATGATTTGCTCTCTGTCGTGAACAATCATCCTGGGTACAGGGTAAAGGGTAGCCACTTGTTTGTGCAGTAAGTTGAAGGTAGTTTTGCCAACAGAGATATTTGAGTTGCTTGGAATTGCATTTAATCTGAAATGATAATTAGTGTTGTCTTCTTTGTTATGCAACTAAAATTTATGGAAAGAGAATCATATCACATCTCTCAGTTACAGCTGTAATTACTGTGGGAAGGTTAAAAGTCCCTGTGTGTTCATAGGCTTTGTGCGGTGTCTGTTCATAAAAGCAGTAATGCCTCTTTCAGTAGCTATAGACCAGACTTTCTGAACATTCCTTCAGTGCCCCATTGTTAATAATTAAAATTTAAAAAAGGAATGTGATACAGTGCATGAAAAAAAGGCCACCTGAGGTTTCACTGAAGAAGTTAGTTAGACTTGTGAGTAGAAAGAAACCTAAAAAATTGTTGGCCAAGCTGCTGTGAATGCTTTACTTATGTGTATAAACCTATAGGCTGCGTATTCTTCTTCCATGAAATGTTAATTTTGTGTGCATACTCATGGCTTTGGTGAGATGAACACTCATAGGTTCAAACCGTGACTGGACAAATGTACTGAAGACTAATCCACTGAGTACTCAGTTAACTCTTCAGTTAAACTCAATGATGCCATCTCTAGTACAAGGTGTTTCTGGACCACAACTTCCCAGAGTTGGAAAGCATTCATGCTTGGCTGGTTTACCTTCCTTCTTTCATGACAATTATTAATGCTGAATCTTCATCCAGATGCTCCCCCTTAAATAAACATCTCCTCCCTTCCAAATGACACATCCTCCCAATATATTTCTCTTCCTTCCCAAATAGATGGGGATTTGGAAACAAATGCAGGAGAAATCACAGAACAATAAATAAAAGGAAATGACGCCAAGTTGCGACAGGAGAAGTTATTGGATATTAGGAAACATTTCTTCACAGAAAGGGTTGTCAAGCATTAGAACAGGCAAGTAGTTGACTCACCATTCCTGGAGGGATTTAAAGGATATGTAGATGTGGCACCTGGGGACATGGTTTAGTAGTGGACTTGGCAATGCTATATTTACAGTTGGACTCAATGATTTTAAGGGTCTTTTCCAACGGAAATGATTTCATGATTCTATGAAAAAAAGAGGTGAATGAGAAGAAATAGCATAGAGCACTCTCCATAGCAATGACCATTTGTGGAGCAAGAACTCTGGTCTGACTCAACACGTCTGTTTTCAAGGTGTAGCTATAAAGCCTTACCAACGTAAGTTAACTTTTGCTTTTCTCGGGAATGGCAATACTTTGTTATTCCAAACAAATGGTTCTAGTCGAAGAGGGGCAATAAACACTTCTCATGGTCTGCAACAGGCACTGCAAAATTAAAGCTAAATATAAAAGTTGCGCTGTGAATCCCACTTGCTTTTGACAACAGATAACTATGCAGCAGGAAAACGGACAATTGTAATCGAACAGGAAGTGTCACAAGAAATTTCTATGGGGTCCATAATTTTGCATCTACAGCACTTGCATTTTTTGTGCTCCCATGGTAATTTTTCGGTCTCACTGTTGAGATGCAGATTTGGAGGTCAGAAGCACAGCAGCCGCCAGCTGCCATAGTATCCCTGTGCTTTACAGGCTGGGTTTGGATTCAAGCAGTTTTACTCAGGGCCGAGAGCCAAGGCACTCAAGCACCCACTGGGTTATCCTGTGTGGGCCGGGGATCTGGGCTGCTGAGCCGCCGGGACATGCACCCTCTCTCCTCCGAATGCGGCCTCAGCCTCGCCGACTGGCGGCGGCTGCCTCGCTGGGACGGGGCGGGACGACCGCTGCTCGGGGCGGGCCAAAACCCGGCGGCTGCGGCGGCAACGGAGTGGGAGGAGACGGAGGAGGTAACGAAGGAGGAGCCAGAGGAGTCGGCAGGGCGGTGCTGCGCCGAGCGCGGCGGCCCGGGCCCGCCCCCGCCGTCTGGGGGCCGC
>VZTD01001651.1:2394619-2426496 GCA_013397725.1 Rhagologus leucostigma
GCTCCGTGTCGGGGGCGCGGTGGTGGCAGCTCCGGCTCCGCGCCGCCTCCCCGCGGACGGGTGTTATGGCCCCTTGGGGGAGCGCAGAGGGCTCCCCGGCTTGGACGTCAGCGCAACTCCTGCTCCTCGTCGTCTCCTGCTGCGGTAGGTACCGGGCAGTGACGCCGCCCGGCCGCCTCCGTCTCGCGGGCCGGGAGGCGGCCGCGGAGGAGGGGGAACAAAGCGGCCTTTCTCCTGGCCGGCCTCGGCGGGGTCCCTGGAGCCTCCCAGGACCGTCGCCAGGCCCGGCTGGTGTCCCCGTTCTTTCCTTCTCCGCCCCCAGCCCTGTCTCCTTCGAGCTCAACTGCTCCAGAACTCGCTCCGGGGTTTTTTGTTTGTTTGTTTTGTTTGGGGGTTTTTGTGTGATGGTAATTTATTTATTTATTATTTGTGAGGGTGGACGGAAATCTGCTCTGGGAAGTCCTTAAAACTGGGGCCGGGGTTCTGGGATTTGGCCCAGCTGCCCTCGACTTGCTCTCCCGCAGATGTCGTTGCCGGGAACTCCGGAGTTGGCGCGGGGCCGCACAAACAAGCCAGCCCCAAATCCTCTGAGTCACGAGTAATCGCTGCCTGTGGATAATGGGGATGGATGCTTGGGAGATGTTCCACGTCCGGCCAGCACGAACGAGGCCTAGTGTCGGGGGCAGGGCGGCCTCTCCAGGCCGGGGGTCGGGGGCTGGCGCTGGTGATGAGTGTGTGACACATCAGCACAGGCCTGGAAGACCTTCCAGGGACCTTTGGTTCTGCTCAGCCTATCTGCAGTTCATACCCGAGTAGGATTTCATCCCTGGGCATAAACCAATCTTTAAACAGAACTGCTAATGAAAAATATTTGTGTAAATGTAAATGTACTGAGATTGGTTTTTACAGTATGAAGGTGGCCCAGTAACACATGACAGGTCAAAACACAGGTACTTGACAAAGAGAGTCGTCTCATGTTTTCTCAGGGAGTTGTGTTTGTTTTACGAAGTCGAGCATAGGTTGTGTCCGTGGGGCCTCAAGCAGGAGAAGCAGCCTTTGGCACAGAGCTGGGCATGTGCCGGACAGCGACAAGGGTCCTGCTTCAGCAGTTTCTGAAGTAGATGCCTTTGCTCTAAACACATGATTGAGTATATGAAATTGGAATCTCTTTCACTGTTAAGAAAAGCAATCTGGAGTCTGGAACATCAAGATATTTCAGATCTGTTTGTGCAAAATGCTTTGTCCAGCACATGCCTCTGCCGCAACAATTAGTCCAAACTCTAAAAGTGTAGATGTACTGCATAAACTTGTAGGAGCATTTCCCATTTCATATTTACATGAATAGAAGAGTAAGGAAGGCTTCTTCAAACAGAGCTACAACTATGCCAGTAACTGTAACCAAATAGTTACACGGGTAAAGTGTAATTTTTGAGTGGGTGTATTTGCATGAACAAAGTGGGGTACTGACCAGTCTTTTAAATGCATACTAAGTCAAGCAAAAGAGTTTTATGTCAAAAGGCAAACTACAAGCACAACTGAAAAAGAGTTAGCTAATGGTGGAGCAGGAAGTGGTAGCAAAAATCTAAAGTTTGGATATATTAAGCTGTTCCTCTGTTTGCATACTTAATGTAATTGAGAAATTTAATTTCTGTGGAAAGGTTTTCTAACATCTCAGTGTGCTGGTTTTATTATACGCATCACAAAATTGAAAATAAAAGTCAAAATTATGATAGTCCTCATCAGCCTAAGTAAAACATTTTGAATTGTGGTACTGTAACTTATGTGTTACTGTTAGCATTTCCCTTACAAAAACTTAAATCACGAGCATAATTTTTAGTTAGAGAAAAACTAACCAAATAAAATTCTTTCTGAACAACATTTTTCATAGACCTTTAATCAAGACTTTTAAAAGTTCAGCTAAGAAGGCTTCGCAAGTTTCTTCTGCCTTGCTAAGAAACACATCACCATCCGTTAGTGCCACTGCCAGGAAGGTGAAGGTGCTTCTGGTTTTGATCAGTACGCTGTGTCACTTCATCCTCTTTGGGGATTAGTTTCCCTTAAGAGATTTTGTTGCAAATGTCTGGAAGTTCTGACCAGTTTCACTGTGCAAAGGAAGGGAACTTTCTCCTCCCCAGGCTGTAGTATCTGAAACAGAAGCAAGCACGTAAGTGTAGCCCTTTCTCTAGTTTTCATTTTGATTTCTCCTATTTATTTCTTTTGGGAGAAGGAAGTGAGACTGGAAACTATGTCCTATTAAAGCATTTTACCTTCCTGTACAACTACTTTTAGCTCTTCCAAACTAAACTAATTTAATACTGACATGAATTTGATCAAGACACTGCTGTCACCATAGCTCTGGACTGTAATGTTGATCCTGAGCAGAGCCTTGCAGATATCATCATGTTAAGACTTTGAATGCAGTAGGCAGTACCCGAGGTAAATGCACGCTTGGAAAAGCAGTGGTGCATCACTTCGATTGCCTTCCATTATGCAGTTGCACAGCTAAATTTATCTAGAATTTTCTGCTAATTGAAATACTAAATTCACCAAGGTTGTTATGTGGGCATTGAGCTCTCCAGAGAATGTTTCTCTGTTTCCCTGTAGTTGGTGAATTTTTCAAACCTTCCTTCTGATGATGACTATAATTATAAAAATTTGAGAAGGAGGAATACTGATGAGTGAAATATTGGAATAGCACCGACTAACAAGAATTACAGCTTGGTAGGGCGTTGGGCAACGGTATTTTTTGGTTTGTATTTCCAGCCTTCCTGTTGGCTTGGGAGTTTTATATCCAAGAAATAATTGGTTTTATGTATCTCTATATAATCGTGGCCTGGCTTTTACTGGGACAAATATTAAGACATTTCTGCCTATCTCAAAGGCCATAACAGTTATCCGAGTTTAAAACAGGACCATGTGTGTTGTACAAGTAATTTTTTTAGGGGAAAAAATGTTGTTTGAGAAATCAGCCCGGTTCTTAAAGGCAGTATTTTTCAAACCAAAATTCCATTATTGATCAACTGGAAATTAAGTAAATCTTGGAATTGTAGAATCGTGTAGGTTAGAAACGACCTTCAAGATCATAGAGTCCATCCGCAAATCCAGCGTTGCCAAGTCCATCATTAAACCATGTCCCTGAACGACACATCTACACATGTTTAAAGTACCTCCAGGAATGCTGATCTTACTTATTTTCTTGCTAAAGCATGAGCTTAGGTTAGAGAACTGAATTTCTGATGTTACCATTTTGTTTATTATTTAACTCTTGACAGGATAATGGTTTATAAATAATTGGTACTGTGATGCAGCACTTTCAGGACCAGTTTGTGAGGGATTGGTTTTCAGAGGAGAGGCTGAGTTATGAAAAGTCTCTGAGGTGGTATAATGCAAAAACTAGGACATGCCTTCCTTTGGAATGGAGTCTAGAAGCATGGGTATTTGGCTTCTTCAGATTTGTCGAAATTCAAACTTTATATAGTCTTAACTATACTTGTCACCCAGATATATTAATTTTAATTTCTGTCCCGCTGAGAAGAAGGCTACGGGAAAGTTGTATAAAGTTTTGTACAGTTGGTAGCAGTCAGTGCAGTGCTACAGTAGGTGAATCTCCCTGCTTCTGACTTCCAGATGTAAATTTGTGTCAAAAGAAAAATATTTACAGTAGTAGGACAGGGACATTAAAAGAATTCCAAGGTAGAAATGGTGGCAGAAGAGGTCAGTCTTAATTATCCGTATCTCCAGGTTGGTTTTTAGTTTAGTGAGTACCCTTGGAAGCACTATTGACTGAGTAACATTAGTGGAGATCAGAAAATTATTATTCCCTAAGATTGTGATTGAAACAGTGTTTTATGTTAGAGTACTGAGACTGCAATGCTATTGATATTATTTTGTCCTGTTAAAGAAAAACATAGTACACATATATAAGCTTTAAAACATTTAGTTTTGGATTAGAACCATTCCAGGTTTCTGTGGTACAGATGTTGCTTGAAGTTAAAACACGACTGTATATGTAACTCATTCTTCATTTGGTTCTAAGGGAAGACAAGTAAAATTGTCATAAAAGTTCACTGATCAGGACCTGAACTTCACTTGTGTGTCAGTTTGTTGATGATGGTATGAGATGAGAAGAATACATTCTCTGGGTTCATTCACCTTGTTTGAAATGATAGCCTGAATCATGTAAGCAGATAAAGTCTGCCAGCCAGTTTATTCAGTTTCTAAAGAAGTTGAAGTCTAAAGCCAGAACAGACTGTCCTAAAGGAATCACTTGACTTAATAAATTATTGTATCTTAAACTCTTGAATGTCAGTCTTTAGTGATGTTTTGTGACATACTGAACAGATATATTTTGCTAAGCTGTAAATTGTATTATTGGCAAAACCACTGCATTTAATTTATTAGAACAGTTTTGTTGTCCTTTAAGAGAACGTGTCCTAATTTTAACACTGTAGAAATTTATACTGTCTAATAAGTTAGTCATATGTCAGCTTGTCCAAGTATATACATATTCAACTGACTATTCAGGGCCAATACTGCATCTGTAGTCAAAATGTCTGTGAGGTTATGTGGACGATATTTAAAGCGACGTTCATTGGAGGGGAGAAGAGAAAATCCTATGTCCTAAACCTCATAGCAAAAAGTTTGAAAACTGAATATAAGGTAGTTGGTGTGATTGTTATTATGCACTAAATGAGAACACTGTCAGCCAGAGGAAGAGCAGAGGTGTGTACTTGTAACCAGAATCATGACAGAAGCCATCTGATTCCATTCCTGTCATCAGAGCAAAGCATGTAATTAGCATGGCTTTTCCATCTGTTTCTGTCATTGCTAGGAGAGGAAGAGCTCTACTGCATTAGTGTTGGAAGGACACTACAGGTGAATCTGTTTGATTCCTTTACTTCAGTTACTCCTGTTTTAATATCAAATAGATGTTAACTGTATCAGTATTATTTTCAACTAAGCACTATCATTTTGTACTTGGGCTGGCTAAAACCTGCAATTATTATCAGTCTTGTGGTTTGTTAACAGATCTCAAATTTTTAAACTTTGTGCCTTTGGTATGTTAGGTACATTCCTTCACACATTATGTACCTTTTACCAGATGCCTCAGGTTTCCCAAGGTGTAGACATTATTTCCATACTTATTAAGTATAATTCACTAATTTCTTTACAGGTTTTTAAAAAATTCATGAGTACTGTTTGTACTGTGTAAATGATGTGGTTTTGCTTTCTTAGATGTCTCTGCATTTTCTAGTTTTAGTGTTCCATTTATACTGTCCCAGATAGTTAATGATTATGTTAAAATACTGGAACAGCTGAGATATCTAGCTAGGCAGTAATTGAGAGAGTGTGATTTGTTGACAGCCTGGGATGTTTGTAGCTTGTATGCATTTCAGAATTACTAGCTGTGGCGTTTTTGCAGTACCAGTTATTACTTGAGGTGTCTGTTGGTCAGCAAAGTTGAGCCTCTATAGTTTACATGGTTTTAAGAAAACACTGGGTACCAGTACATTAGATACTATAAAATTTGGTTGTAGATTTGAGTTCCTGTGTTTATCACCTCAGTAGAAATAAATGCTCCAAGTGGTTTGTAGCAGGCTATTTGATACCATACTCTGAAGAATTGTGTTGTTCTGACTACCTTCTTTTTTTGTTTCCTACTCTTGATTTTTTGCTGCAGTTGTTACTTCACTGAGGCTTCATTATGCAAACCTTTACAATTGCTTTGAAATATATAGTATTGATTCTTGTGAATATCTAAGTTAAAACTACTAAATCCAGCATAATTGGCAGATCAGTGCAAATGCTTCAAAAAAGTAAGTTGTGGTTTGGACTTGTTTCTCTGAACAGATGCTTTAAATTTGGGTATACTATAACTTTTGGTACATTGTTAGTGTGGTGGTGTCTTCTTACCAAGGCTAGCATATTTAGTAGCTATGTACTGGATTTTTTTTTTCCTGCTGTTCTATTGATACTGAATTTTAGGTTATGAGGGAATATTTGTATATCTTTCTCAGCTATTTTGTGAGGAGCAACTTTTTGGAACTAGTCAGGAAGTTAGCCAGCAAAAAGAAGAGCCTCCGCAAAATTAAGGAAGCTTACAAGTAGAGCATGTTTTGAAGGGGGGAAGGGAGTCACACAAAACCATTTGGTTTAGTACCTTGAGTTGTCATAAGATGGTTTCTCACTTAAGCATCTTGTGAGTTTTAGTGCTTATAGGACTTTCCCAGATATATTTAGTTGGTTGTGGAGTTTTTTGTTGTGCAAGAAAGCTGAACTTGGTCACACTTAGTAAATTAAAAATTCCGCAAAACAATGAAAGTGGACTAGTTGTGCTTCTCTGTGAGTGGAAAGTACATTTGAACTATATGTTGGGATGGGAACTGCATGTTTCACTCATCTGATTGGGTCTAATTTATGACTACCCTTTGCTTAACCTCGGAGATGTTTCCTCTGCTAAGTGGAAGCCCCTGGGACTGACTGTGGGTTACTAGAGCAGACATTCAAGGTCAGTTGTAGCCATAAAACAGTGGAGTGATTCTCTGACAAGTAGTGTGAACACTTAGGCATGCAGTGGAAGTCTATAATGAAGTTGCTTGTATTTAAAAGTTAAGAAAAAATTAGTCTGCCAGAGGGTCCTGTAACTTGGTTTTATTACTCCAGCTTCGTATGCACATATTGGGAGATACAGATAAGTCTCTCTGAAAGTACGGAAGGATTGTGAGAATAGTTCTTTCATGGAAAAAATAAGATTTTCCTCTAATTTATATCTAGTGTTACTAGAAATAAATTTGTTCTAGTCAGTGATGTCTCTTAAAAATTTAATGATCCTACTCATTTAAGGAGCTGCTCTTTTAAAAAGAACTCTTCAATAACTGAAGGTAAGCAGTTTAGAACAGAAAAATGAAGTCTTGTTTGATGTGCCTTGTAGTGGGAAGGCACGCACTTAAATTCATATGCTCTGACTTCTAGATTTGAGCTGTAAAGGAATTTTCATAAGACTTTGCTTAATGCTTTTTTTCCTACACTTCACAAACTGTATTATGATCCAGTGAATTAGTATAGCCTGGTAGGGTGTTTTCCTTCTATGAAATTGTATGGAGTATCTCAAGTAAAAGCTTCTGTTAGGGATATTGTAGTAACTGGGACTGAGTAATGAATACATCACATGCAGTAAACAAATCCATGTATATGTGCTTCTCTTATCACATAGTTTTAAGTGGAGACTTTAACCTCCCATTTCTTTATTTCCTGCACGTAGAGTTCAACAGTCATTTTCAAACAGAGATTGATTTTAGAGTCCTAATTAATGTGCTTTTTTGTTTGTAATATGGTTGTATTTACTTCAGCCTGCTCTTCATATTAGTAAAGAATTACATTTTTCCATTTGCTCTCTTCTAAAGGAGTGCTCAGGGAGAGTGCACAGGGATTTAACTCAAAATGTGTTTAAACTGTATGGAAGTATTTGTAACTGGACTTGAGAGAATACACATTTCATTTTTTCCAGTTTATAATTTTTTTAAAGTATGGAGAAAGAACATATGTCCTTTCCATGATCTAAACATCAATTAAAATAATCTGAGAGAGATGCCTACTCTTAAGTCAGGAAGGTGAATGACATCAGACACATGACTCTTGATCACAGCAACTTGCAGCTGGAAGCACTGACAGGGATGGATTTGGGTGATTGTGTAATTAGTAGAAATAGCTTCCCTGGTCAGGGCACCTCCCATTTGTCATGTTTCCAATCTAAAGGTACTGAATGAGCAGCCAGTTCCATGGCTAGAGTTCAACTAGTGTGTGTGGTTGGAGAGATTCATGAAGACTGGAGAGCTAGGATGGCAAGGGAGGGAAAGATTGGAATGTCTTGTTAAGGCACTTTCACAGCTAAAGGTGGCAGAACTGTTCTTCAGAATGGCCTAGGAGGCCAGGATGTCTGCTAGAGCAGCTGTTTTTTCAGAGGTTGTGCAAGTAGAAGGGAGGAAAGGAACTAGCCTTTTATTTTGAGGGTGTTACGGTGGCTGAATGAGCATCTAATCAGTTGAAGAAGTTACTCTTACAGGCAAGCAAGAAAAGGGGTTTGAATGCAGGAAGAGCTTGGAAATTGCTTGAGGTCTTGATCTCTGGCCTTCCAAGTATTCTCAGGTAGAGGGATGCTACAGGAACATTAGATTCATTTGACCTGTATTTTAGCAAATAAGTGAATAAACAAATAGAGATCTTTTGAGTATTTTGTAATTCAGCGATGTTTTTAAACATCGTTTTTTGTGATCCCTTTTCTGGCTGATACTGGCATTTGGCATTTCTGCACTCCAGCAGCTTTACTGCAGGATGTGCCTGGGAGCTGCATGTTTATGGAGTCCAGTTACTAATGACCTACCTCTGTGTTGTTGCTGATCCAGCTAATGCTGTTTCCAGTGCCTATTGCCTAGGTGTTGTCTAGTTCGTCTCCCTTCAATTCCAGATTTCAAGTTATCTGTTGTGTCTGTCATCCATGCACACTATAACAAAGCCTCAGTGGTATCACAGGTCTCGTGTAAATGACAATCCAAAATCCCACAGCTGAGTGATAATGTTACTAACCTCTTTTTAAGTCCACAGTACTAGCCTTCCAGTTTTCCTCATCCACTGTGGAAATGTGAGACCGTACACAGGCCTTTTGCCTTTACACTGTAGATGAGTAAGGCTTGGGAGTAGAACTCTATCTTTATCCTCTTGCCTTAGTGAGGAGCACAGTCCGCTTTCCCCACTGTCAGTTGGATTTGCAAAGCTTTTGTGTGGTGCTGTAGTGGGCTGACCCTGTCTGAACACCAGGCACCCACCAGAGTCACTCTTTAACTCCCTTCTGCAACTGAACAGGGGAGAGAAAGTATAACAAAGGATTCATGGGTCGAGATAAAGTCCTTGAGAGAGATCACTCACCAATGACTGTCATAGACAAAACAAACTCGAGTTAGAGATGTTAACTGAATTTAACAAAATCAGAGCAGTAAAATGAGAAGTAAAAAGAGACCTTGAAACACCATCCCCCACCCTTCCCTCTTTCTCAGCTCTACCTCCTCCCTGCCAGTGGCAAAAGGGAGACAGGGAATGGGGGTTAGGTCCGTTCATCACAGTTCATCCCTGCTGCTGCTCAGGGAGAGGAGTCCTTCCCCTGCTCCAGTGTGGGGTCCCTTGCATGGGAGACAGTTCTCCATGAACTTCTCTGGTGTGAGTCCTTCCCACGGGCAACAGTTGTCTGCAAACTACTGCATCGTGGGCCATTCTTCCTTGGGGTGCAGTCCTTAAAATCCAGCCTGGATTCCCCACAGGGTCACAAGTCATAGCAGGAGACTTTCTCCAGTGTGAGCTTCTCTCTCCATGGGGTTGCAGATCCCTGCCAGAAGCCTGCTCCAGCTCGGGCCTCCCATTACCATCACAGCCTCCTCTCAACATCCACCTGCTCTGGCGTGGGTGTCCTCTGCAGGTGCAGGTGGATCTCTGCATCCCCGTGGTCCTCCATGGGCTGCAGGGGCACAGCTGCCTCACTGTGAGCTGGCTGCACCATGGGCTGCAGAGGAATCTCAGCTCTAGTGCCTGGAGCACCTTCTCCCCCTCCTTCTCCACTCACTTTGGTGTCTTCAAAGCCATTCCTTTTGCATATTCTCACTCAGCTTTTCTCTGGCCACAGTTACATCTGCACAACAACTTTTTTTTTTCTTCTTGAATAAGTTATCGCAGAGGCTTTACCACCATTTCTGATGGGCTCAGCCTTGACCAGCGGCACATCTGCCTTGAAGCTGGCTGGCATTGTCTCTCCTGGACATGGTGGAAGCTTCCAGCAGCTTCTCGCAGAAAGCCACTCCGTAACCCCCCTGCTACCAAAACCTGGCCATGCAAACACAATATAGGTGCCTTTAGGGTCCATGAGGAGTCTTCCTGGAATAAGAGATCCTGTTTTCTTACTGTGCATATTAGGAGGAGCAGCAGTGCAGCTACCTTATGCAGTGATGACATCCTTCAAGTCAGATCTGCCCAGAGAGTAATGTTAAGGTCATGGCTGGGGAGTTGAGAGACATCCCACACTCATAACTAACAGAAAGTTTTATTAGTGCTTGATAGTGACTTTTTTGAATTAATATCTTGAAATACTCAGCTGTACATCAGTCTTAAAATGTTAAGTAAAAGCGTGGAAGCCAGGAATATGTGTGTGAGAATTAAGTGAATAGGTCTGTGTTTGACTTTCGCTGATTTTCTGAAGCTGTCCACATTTTGCATCTTTACAGAGGAGGTGGATCTGAAGTCTGAGATAGCGGTTTAAAGTGTTGGTCATGAAGGAATTTGGCGTAAAATGCAAAAGCTTTCAGAAATGATTGATGATTAAAATAAAGCCGAATTTGAATTTTTAATCTGAGATCTTGCTTACTGACCATACTGCGCATTTGGGAGCCAGTAAAGTGCTCAAAGCACCTAATGTGAAATAAACATGCACAGTTTCTCAGGCATGTGTGTTGCTCAACTAAAATGATCACATCGAACAATTTTTTCTCGAGGGAGATGAGTTACTGTGATGGGAAAGAAGTGTGAACTAGCTTTAAACTTGAATTGTTGAATGTGTTGTATAAATTACTGCTATGAACATAAGGATCATGGTGTTAGATTCTTACTAAGCAACTCCTTCATGCCTGTACTGAAATATATTGTACTTTGATGTATTTTTGAAGTGTCTTGATGATATTTTAATTTATTTAGACAGGTAGTCAGAGTTCGGTTTGCAGTTTATGGGGTTCCATTGTCCTAGGAGTGCTTTTCTCCCTATATCTGGAAGTCTGCTCTTAAACAGGAAGGATATGTACTTAAATTAGCAATATACTTCATTATATAAAGGCAGATAAATAGGAATTTGAACATGTCGGCATTGTGTCTGACATTGATCTTGTGCTTGTCACCATGCTGTGTCACATTTTTTGCTATTTTAAAATTCAGTGCCTCCCTTTAAAAAGGCTGTAGGAGCAAGTGCTGAATTTTGTTATCAGGTTGGCTTTTAATAGAGTGAAATGTATGTAAAATGAAAGTATTTTTTTATCCTTTATTTTACAGCTGAATTAGTACATTGAAGCCTAATCTACCTGTTTTCCTCTTCTAGCTACATTCCCTAAAAAGGAGAGCCATAGCTATTGGAGCCTTAGAACCTTTTAGAAGCAGAATAAAGTATCACCTGTTGTAGCATGATCCATGATTATGTAAAAACCCCCGAAACACTCTTTTGTGACCCCTATACAGTGGTGAGGACAAAGCCTGACAGAAATGCCATCTGTACTGTTGCCTTTAGCCACAGCCCCCTTCTGGGGACTGAACCAACTAAAATACTTTGAGTGAATGCACAAATCTCTTGAGAAATCACATTGTCTTGGTGCCCTAACAGTGATAATGGCGGATTCCATGTAAAAGTTGCCGTGTAATGTCAGTGCTGAGCCTTTGAATACTTCTGCAGGTGATCCAGAAAGTAAAAGCAAGTAGTCAAGTGGGTAACAATCAGTGTGAAGTATAAACAGTTAAGAATTTGCAAGTATGCTGCTTTCACAATACCTGCTTTATCACAAATAAGCCTTGCTGCTCTTCAGTTTTGTAATCTATATCAACTGGAAAGTACTCCCTAATTTTAGAAAGTTGTATATGTATCTACCATCAGTAACAGATGAGGAAGGGAAAATTCTGGTACCATAAAATATTCCAGATTTCCTTTACACTTCTTTCCCAGAATTGAACCTCTTCTAGAGGTACCCTCTTTGTTTCTCAAATAGCCAACACAGGGCAAAGCCAATGCCCTTAAACTGACTTACTATTATTGTTTATTAGACAAAGTTACCAGTAAGGAGTTGTAAGGGATATAATCTGCTTTCATCAATGCACAAGTGTAACAGTGCTTTTCATGTGTATTGAAAAGAAGCTACATCCAAAAGAATACAACTGCCTGTCAAGTTTAGTAAATGGTATTAACATAAGAATATAGTATCTTTTTCACTTAACTCTTTTCCCAAAGCATTCTTCATCCCTTTCTTCAAAAAACATTTTTTTTCAGTCATACACAGATTGAATCTGAGTGTCCCAACAAATGGCTGTTGTTTCTTTCCCTAGTTGGCTGTTAACTTCACGTGTGATCTCTCTTCATAAAAGAGCACATATGTACCTAGTGGTGACTTGCTGGTACTGGGCTTTCCTTTTTAAAAATAGGCTTGCTCCAAAAGCACACTATAAACCTAACTTACATCTGAATTTACTGTGCTCCAAGATGTGACATGGTTGGTAGCAAACCTTCAATAAATATTTTTGTTCTAATGTATTCTTTGCATAGTCTCCTAAAAGCTCTCCATTATCCGAGGTTTAATTATTAAGATAGACTAATACTGATAGTATTCCTGTAAAGTATGTTGAGCAAGGTAGAAGCTGAAGCACAGAAAATAAGTAGCTGTTTCATGGTTGTGCGTGTGTAGTTTGTTAGTCTGCATTTCTGGTCCTGTAGTGATTCTGTGTGAGTGAAGTGGGGAGTCTTGGTTTGGCATAATTTAAGGCAGTCAGTGTGGGAAAAGGCAGGTTTATTAAAGGGATGCAAGGCAACAGGAGCATGACTTTATGATCTGAACTCCCCTTCAGAGAAGTCTCAATTCTCAGTGTAGGCAGATTAGTCTGGCCCTCAAAGGGAAGATAGAGAATGAAGAGTCGTCCTAAATTATTTAAATGCAAACAGCATCCTTCTGGGAAATACCCAGTTGCCGAGTTTTTGTTGTGGAACTGGAAATAGGCTGCTTTCAGAGCAGTGTCTGTTCTACTTTATATAAAACTCCAGCTCCTGTCCTTGTCCGGTTTTACAAATGTTACTACCAGCTGATTTCCTCTCATCTGCTCGTTGGAAACACAGTCTATTGTATATTTCAGCTGTTGTTTAAGTGAGTGGATGCAGAATGCTTTAAGAGGTTTAGTGATGATCTGCTGCTGCCACTTAAAGAGCTCCTTCAGATCAGATATGTTTTATTGGAAGCAGAGGTAGAACATTTTTTATCGTGGATTACTGTATTCTGTGTGGAATCTCTTACACTTAGTAACAAATTTACAGTGAAACCTCTATGTTGGAGTACAAATAGAAACGTAAGGTTTTTTTCTCTAAATTTTTATTAACTGGATTTTTGGTACTGTTACTCTTTTGCCAAATGTAGAAATAGTCCAGAGTGTTTGGAAGTTGTGGGGAGTGTACAGATGTGCACAACTTAGTGATCCACAGGAAGTGAAGCTTGAATTGATAGTTACATTGCTGGGTAACAGTGAATATGCTCAAATTAAACAACTGAAGTGGCTTTTGGAGGATGAGGTTGTGAACTGGATGGACAAAGGAGTGGGCAGTTACTATGTAACTTGACCTTCAGTCATCTGGTGTTCATCGGAATGATTCTTGTCAGGGATTTCCACAGAGAGAGTCAAAAAAAAATTTATATTATCACATATATTTTAATAAGGTTATTTTAGGAAGCTGGAGTGCAGAAAGAAAAAGTTGTTTAAAACTATCCTGAAGTTAATGACTCATGTAAACAAGTAGTGAGAGTGTTTTTTGATCAAGAAAAGCATAGATCAGAAGAGCTTGTGTCAAAGAGATGAGGTGTACTAGGTGCAGGGATAGCATACTGAAAGGTAATTATAAATATGAATGTAAGGGTAAATGGTGCTAAGGATATTGGAAATAACTGTTAGATGGCATTCTTTTCTCCAAGGTGTTCATTCCTCTTACTGTGTTTAAACCTCTCTTCCTATTTGTGCTTTTGTTATTGGAAAACATGTCCTAGAGCAAATGCGCATGTGTGTTTGTGTGTGTACACATTTACTCGTGGCTTTTATTTACTGCTTTTCCCTCCCTGGGGAACTGGTGGTTTAGTAAGGTTTTTCAGAGCACTGCAGTGTGAGGCTCTTCGTGTTTTCTTAGTGCACATCCCAGGGCACAAATTTCTTTGAACCTCCTTTCCTAGTTCTGCTGATGGGACTGGCATGTGGGTGAGTCTGAGAACAGGAGTATTGCAAATGGGCAGCCTCGTGCTGGCTGTGTTGAAGCTGAGGGAGATAGTATGGTTCCAAGTATGGCTGTGTTTCAGTGAAAGGAGGAAGCTTATTTCTTTGTCATTCATCTCCATAGGCCTTTTTTATTAAGTTGGTAACATTAAGGGGAAGTGAGTGGGCCAATTCACACCTCTGTAAATGTGCCTATTTCAACTACCTAACTTCCTGGAAACTTCTTTAATCTTTTGAATTGCAGTGAAATTACGTCTAAGACATGAAGGTTCAGAGTGCAATGAGACGCCAGATCTGTGTTGATTTGACCCTGAGATAAACATGTATCATGAATTTTATAGATGTTTCCAATTCCTTGCAAAGCACTTTGATAGAAACTATGGTTCTCCTGCCCAGGACTACACTGATGTGGTTGACAGACAGTCAGAAGGGAATATCTGTGCATATTTAAGAAGGAAAGCTGTATGTAGTTCAAATTTCACATTACATAAAAGAATGAGAGAAATATTCTTGAATGCTTAGAGCTACTGTAATATAAGAAAATTTGGGATTTTGTGACCCATGAAATGTGAGACTTTCTCTTACCAACTACTGTAAGTAGGCACAGAAAGTACATTTAGGGTCATACAAACGAGCCTTCATTGTAAACTATGGCATCTATGAGTAATTGTGATCTTTTAGCTTCTGTGACAAGTACTTGCTTTGTAAAAAGCCACAACCAGAATCCATACAGCAAATTACTTGTGTGCCTACTTTAACACATTTAAAGTTTTCCGGGGTAATTTTTGTGTCTCAGGGATGCAGTTTGATAGCAGGGAAATTACATAGTTAACTGTTTTGAAACAGACTTTGTTGCATTCTCTTTGACCAGTGTTACCTGTCCTATAGCTGTCTTGAGGTTGTGCTGTACTCTTCCGAATTGCAGCTGCCTTAGCTGTCTATCTAGTCAAATGCTTATCTAGCTCTACAGAAAGGATTTTATTTTTCTTTATTTTGCAATTGTGGAATCGTAGTACTATCCAACACTCATGTTTGTGGTCCCTGATAATAGAAGATTGTGTTTATCTTTTCTGAGTACCGGCAACCCCCCCTGGCAAGATGCTGTTGTACCCTACAGTCCTGTGCAATATGAGAAATAATATTCTGGCTGTCAGAAATGCATTTGTTTTCAGTGCATATAAAGGTGGTCATGTTAACTGTCCTTATCTTACAATTACTGTATTAAAACTGTTTTCACATAAGCTCTCCTGTCTCTGCTACTACCTCCAGGACAATTAGTGTAATTTAGGCTTTCCAAATGCTTCATGAAAAGGACAAGCCTTTCCCTTTGGTGTTCAAATTTTGCACTTTTTTCTCAGTGACGTGGGGGAGAGAGGGAAGGTGAAGCACAATGAGGAGATAGTTGTTAGCACAGGATAGCTGAATGTCAGAGTTCTGTTTCACTTTTTTTTACTCTCCTGTTGTTCTGCTGTGTTTCTTTAGTACTGATAGCCTTATCACTTACTAACATTACTCAAGCCTAGCCATTGTTTCCTTTGTGCTTCGCACCACCTGGGTAGTTCTGTCCATGGGAAACACAAAGCAATCATATGTGCTTTCTTCCACCCCACCTGTCTCTGCTGTGCTTCCTGTAAAGCACTGTCGTTTGATTGTGTTTTGGAATGTGGTGGGCTGGGATCTCCAGTTGTTTTATGTATCATGCGTCTTTATAGTCCTTTCTTTTATCTGATAAAAACATATCATACCCAGTTTTTACACACCAGTGAGTTCTGTGGGCAAGAGTTGTTTCTTCTTGTTTGTACAGTTCCTGACACAATAAAGCTGTAATAATGAGAAAAGCTTATTTGTGCTGTTACAGGGGAAAAAAACAATGCAGTATTATGTTACTGTATCATGAGCCAAGTAAAGAAGACTCCAAACTTACCACAAAATTATTTTGAAAATTTATTTCTAAGATACTCCATGGTGTTTGAAATAAAACAGGTGCACTCATGCTAATGTGTGAGGTACACCACCAACATTATTCTTGCAGGACAAGAATCACAGGATTTATAGCAGATAACATGGAAGGGAAGGGGGAAAAAAAGCTCTCCTTTTCAAAGAGAGGGAGAGAATTTGAGTGGTAGCAATATGCACCTATTTGTCTATTGGTTTTTAAATTACATAAATATATATATAGACAGCTTCTAGACTTTTTTAAAATATCCATGAGGCTCTCTGGAGTTTCCCATTTAGAATCAATGACTTGAATCAGTACATTAGCTGTAGTGGAGTTTTGTCGAAGAATATAGATTTTGCATAAAACACTGGAGAGAAAATAAGTTTTACTAAATTATAAATTTTATTGGATATTTCCCTTATCATTTGTTTGCTTTGAATCAAATCTGTTTGAACAAGAGAATCTAAAAATATCAAGGCTGCCATGCACAGAATTCTTTCATGGGTGCTGAGTGTACCCATGCAAGTATATGTGCAGGCATGTTAATATCAGGAGTATGCTTTAGCAATTTCAAGATCTGATTCTTATTTAAAGAAGTTACTAATCTGAGTAAAACCAATTTCATGTCTTGCAGGCAATCTGTCTTCTATTCGTGTCTGTCTTTTTTGACTTGTAGCAATTCACACTACATTTTGAGGAATGCAGTATGTTATGACCAGCAAGTTATAGCAAGTTCATCTCTTATTCTTCCTAGGTCCTGAGGATATTTAATAAACAGGACAGTTTAGGCAAGTCTAGAAAATTAGTGTAGTTAATTAATAGCCTTTCCTGTCACAGCAATTGAAATTTCCCAGTTGACAACGGTAGAGCAAGAACTGTGTCAATTCAGTGTCTTTTCAGTAGTGAGAACGGAAGCATCTACGTGTTGTGGTTGCCTTGAAACTCGGTGACATCTCCACTTCTGTCTGCTGTAACTAGAGTAGGTCAAATAGCTCATAATAAATAATGCAATTAATTTTACACAAGGTTGTTTGCATGAGATTAACAAAAAGTATTGTTTCTCAGATGTTGAAGGGACAGGCAAAAAAAGTGTGTTGCCTTAGGAACTCTTTCCTCCTTTGGCTGTGCTTTTCACTGTGTTGTTGCAGTCCTTGTGAATGCGTGCAGGGTTACACTATGCAAGGTTACTTCTACACTTTAATTAGTTCAGTGAAGCATTAACAAGGAACCAAGACTATGTCTTGTGTTACTGGAAGGTAGCTGGGCAGACAGCATGACATTTGGTTTAAGTTCAGTTTCAGTGTGAATAGGTGCGTGGGGTCTAAAAACTCCGGTTACCAGACTGTGAGTAAACAAGTCTGCACAAGTCTTTGCAAGGTCTGTAGTTTCTGTTAAGTTTTTTCCTACATTAAAGGAAACAAGTTTTCTTGGAACTCTACAGTGCTTTTTAATTCTATCAGAAAGAAAGCAAAACACATTAAAAGGTATAAAAAGTTGTCAAAATCAAAGTTTTATTTCTAGTAATAAGTAGCAAGAAGGAAAGAAAACAGTTTTATCTTTCGAATGAGGATATTTTTCCTAGATGCAATAAACATGCAGTGCTTTTATGATTTTTATATTTGATATATATGCAAAATGTGCTGTAAATATACCGTTGCTTCACCGCCCTTCCCAGTAAACTGCTCTCTTTCAAGTCACTTATGTCACTACAGTGAACGCGGCTGGAATGTGTTGCAGTTAATTCTAATTTATTGTTGTTACTGTCATAAAGGTGGAGTTGAAGCTCAGCAGCTCTATACCACTGACTCCAGTATTCCCTGGTTTGCGCAGGCCAGTGTTCCAAAAAGAATATAGCAGATCTCGAAATTACAGTTTCATTTCTCAATCCCCTGCTTTTGCTTCAGTCAGAACCATGAAATTTCCTACTTGATCTCTCTCTGGATTGTGACGTCTTAGCCCATCTGCTGAATAAAGACTTCAAATAAGTAGATGTTGTAACTTTATTTTATGAATCCAATGAGCTTTCTGGATTTTGAAACCATTATTCTCTGTATGTATCTTAGGCTTTTTTTGGCACATGAGATGTAGGCTCATTAATAAAGGTGCAGCAGTAGAGCAGTGTTTTCCTTCTTTTCAAAAACCCTCATGATTCTCTCTCACCCTCCAATATCGAGTACTCCTACACTATTTTAGTCTTTTTTGGAAAAAAAATCAGTTGTAAATCTGAGTCATACTATAATCTACTGTAATCTAGAACCAGAAGCTTGGATGTTTTGCGGGTTCCTGATGGAGATTCATGGAATAATAGCAGATTGTGTTTTCATTTCTTCAAACTTGTAATAGGTTTATGATGATTGCAGTTATTCTTTATGAATAATGATTTAATTTCTTTTGTTAGCACTTTTTCAAGATGGCACAAACCCAAATCATGAGACGAAAAGAGGATAACCAGCAGTATTATATTTTAAGAATATATGACCTGATGAGGCCCTGCTTTTACCATCTAACTTGTGATAGAGTCATGAAATCTTCTGTTTGTTTGTAGATGGTTAGGGGTTTTTTTATAAGTTTTTAAAATATAATATATCAGCTCTACATAGACTGTTGTGTACTAATATTTGTTCCTGTACTTACTAAGAATTAAGATGAGAAATAATTTAGCATGATGCAAAAACAAAACCAATTTTTTTACGGCAACAGTGATTTAAATAAACCAGTAGGTAAAAGCATGAAGCATGTGAAGAGTATGAATCAAATTTGCAATGCTCTTCCGTCTACCGTATAAGCACTGTGCAGCCCACACATCAAAATTTTCCTCTAGTCTGGCACTTCTCAAATGTGACGTATTTTAAGATTCTGAAATGGGATTTCAGAAAAGGATAGTTACTGCAGTTCAACATGTACAAAATGGTCTGAGCAGCTCTTTCATAAAATAACTGAGTTTTAGTACTTTAAACACAGCTGTTTAAAATAGCTAGAAACTTAAAGTTTTTCTGTTTTTTTAAGTAATATAGCAGTGGAAGTTTCCAAATAGGAGGGTAAAGTATTAGGTTCAAATTAATGGTAGGGTCTAATCAGTTAAGAATAGGCTTCTAAGCCTTATAAGGAACTTTTAAGGATGGGTAGGCAGTATAGTCTCTCTTGCTTCCCCTGCAAGTTTCTGATCTACTCCCTTTTCCTCTGATTTCCTCAATCTTTTTTTCTTTTTATAGTTGAGATTTAGCTGTAATTTAGGTGAGTGAATTCCCTGTTTGAATCGTTTAATTTTGGTTTAGTAATCTGTTTTTTTCCTACTCTCTCTCTAATGCAAAATGCTGCATTAGATTACCACCTGAGAATATGTACAGCTTGCAGGCAGTGGTCAGTCAGGTAACCTCCTTTGTACCTGGCTGGGCAGAAATGTAGGGTGCGACATGAATAGAACTACTTATGTGCTTAGAATCAGGAATCTTGTTGAAGCTGAGCCAGTGTCTCTGCTAGATTTCCAATTTCCACTGCTTGCTGCCAAGTATATTAGAGCTGTCTATAAATAGTTTGTGGAATTTTTGAGTGAGAATAAAAAAACAGGTTCTTTTCTGTCCCTGCCTTTTAAAACAACTGAGAAACTTTAACTGGTTTTTTTGTTCTGAAACTTTCACACACAAATCCTTCTGTTAAGTTAGTTTAGCTTCTACTTGAAAATTTTGTATTTTAATGATAGCAGACTCAAAATCCAAGGAAGAGTAGAAAGTGACTGGGAAGCCACACCTATGGAGCAGGAATGGGAATCAATTGTTGACTGCAGCATCTTTCAAATATTTGCTTGATGTGTCCTGATGGTGCTGTGGGCTCTGTTTTAGTACTGCAGCATCATCTGGCTGGCAGCATCTGTGTCGTATTTGTATTATGCTAAGGTCACAGATGATAGGGAATTTTATATATTTTCTTATGTGTATTGCAACAGCATTCACAATTGGTGTAATATTAGTGAATAATGTCTGCAGTGCCTAATGAATCCAGAATGAGAACTCGTTTGACTTACACTGAATGGCTGCAGAGGCTGAGCTTATTCCTGAAATTGAGGTGGAGCCTCCCTGGCAGAACTGGAGCTGTGGTGAGCAGAGGACATGCTGAGGGTGTGTGTGTTGGTACATCCCACAGCCTGGCAAGAGGAGATGTGTGGAGCAAAACAAGTTATGCTGAAGACGTAAGTTTGTGCTGTATATGTTTCTAAAGGGTTTTTCTTGGACTAGCCCTTGTGTGGCCCAGAAAACTCAGTACCCATTACAAGTAGGAGCATATCCTCTAAAAGAAATCCAGTTTGCTGGTTCCAAGGCCACACTGTAATGTGTGTGAAAGCACAGAAAGTGGAGCAGATCAGGAGATTCAGAAACATGCCCCTTATCTGAAATAAAATACTAATGTAGACAAATGCCAAGTTCACGCCATAAAACTATCAGGAATAAAGGATGTATTATGTATTATGTTTGGGTAGAGAAGCTAATAGATTTGTAATGACCTGATCACTGCATATTCTTCAAATTCAAAGCGTTCACTAATGTAGTGAACTTAGATTTTTAGAGTATGTGTTATAATAGTCAATTTTTGAAGAAAGAATGCTGACTTTTTTTAGGTGTGAAGGCAGTGTTACAATGCTAAGGAACATAAACGTAGTAGGATATTCATCTTTGGAGATTTTTAATTCAGTGTTATCAAGATTATAAAATTATATTATCATAGAATGGCCTATGCTATTAAAAGACCATCTACTTCACCTACTCTGGGCAGGGGACCTTCCACTACACCAGGTTGCTCCAAGCCCAACCCAGCATGACCCTGAACACTTCCAGGGATGGGGCATTTCTATGGGAAGAAAACCTCTTTGTTCCTCACCACCCTCACAGTAAAGAATTTCCTCCTGGTATCTAAACTAAACCTGCTCTCTTTCAGTGTAGTCATTACCCTTTGTCCTGTCACTGCACGCCCTCTGCAGCTCTCTTATAGGTCCCGTTTAGGCACTGAAAGGCTGCAGTAAGGTCAGCCCGGAGCTTTCTCCTCTTCAGGCTGAATAGCCACAGCTCTCAGGCTTTCCTCATAGGAGAGGTACTCCAGCCGTCTGATCACCTTTGTGGCCCTGCTTATAGCAATAAAGGTATGTGTGATGTTCATTCAAGTGCTGATTAACTTTCGAGTTTAGGCTTTGTACAGCGAATGCTTTAGAAACTTCATTACTGTTTTATTCACCAAGAAAGGAATAAAGACCTGTTTTTCAAAAGTGTCATGCAACTGCATATTGTTCATGAAATCCCTCTGGGGGAAGGAAAGGACAGTATGAGGGAGTGATTAAAAGAAAACAATGTGAGACAAGTTTCGAGTATACAGTGCAGACTTTCAGCAGCACCATACCCATTATTTTATACCCAAGTATTATTGTCTAAGCACAAAGTGGTAGATACTGGTTGTTGTAAAAGGTAAAAAGAAAATCTAAAACCTACATAAAATTATTCCATTGCAGAATTGATTCTTTAGGTTTTGTCTTAGTTTACTAAATCAAGTTGCATCACAGTTGGTCTAAAATAAAAATTGTGCTACATAAAATAATAACATTGAATATTGTAAACAAATTCTGTGTTTTATCTGCTTTTACAGTGAAATTTTATGTGGTTATTTCTAGCTTTTGTATCATTAAACATTTAAATAAACCACTATTTCAGTATAGTTTCATCTGTTAGTAATTTTTATTCTTAATTAAAGAAATTACTTATGCCACTGTAGTGTTCACGTATACAACACTTTTTCATTTCCTGTTAACATTGGCTTTCACTGTTTGAAATTTTAGATATATTAACTGTATCTTCTTTGTAGCAGATGTTCTTCTGTTACTGGAATTTGGAATAAAGGTTGTCACTGTTGCTCTGCTTGCCTTTAGTAGAGAATTCTGACTGATGTCTGCACAGCACTAGGGCTTTCTCTCAATGTTTCTGTGTATTGCATATGTAATTTTACATTAAAATAAATGATTGTTTAATCCATCCCTCACATAAAGGATACTTTGCATCTTACTGCACATTTTAAATCTGATTTACAAATGATCACCTGAAATTCTGATGACTCCACTACTTAACCCTAAGGAAATAAGGAAAAAAGTGAACTTAGCTAGTTAATGTCAACCTTTTGATTTAAAAATAAATACAAAATTTGTCAGTATCTCTTTTGGAGATTTTGCAGCTACACTGGAGATTATTCATCAGTTAATGCCTAAAAGTCAGTATCATCTCCTCTCATGATGCTTTTTAAATAGCCTTTTGTCATGAATTGCATGTTGCCCTTTGTAAAGGAAGTAAGCAGCAGTTGGATGTAGGACAAAAACTTGTGGTCAAAGTGCAATACGTTATGTAAAAAAAGGCAGTAAAGACAGGAAAATATGAGATTACTGTGGTTTGTGAATCTTATTCTGAGTAGTTGATCCAAATATGTATTGGTGCACAAACTAACTTTATTTCATGCATGTCTCTAATCGAAGGGATGCAGTGATTGCGAACTAAGCTGTCAGAAGGCTAAAAATGGTAGTACCTGTAAAGGCTGGGACTGGTTTTGTAGAAATTTGGGAATGAAACTGCTGCTTTGCTTTTTTACTGGATATAGAGAAATTACAAATGGTTGCCTGGCTTCAGTATGTTCTGAGCTCTGCCGCACCTTAATTTGAAGCATTCCCTGTAGCAAGAACTCCCTATTTCACAGACTGTTCTGGGAGGGTAAGTTTCAAGCTATTAGACTGCTCTTACTTTTTTTTTCTTTTGCTCCACTGTTTGCTTCACTTTCAGTTCCTTCACTCATTTCCTGTCTTCTGAGGAAGGGAAAATTTGAATTTCTGTAGTTCAATTTAGCAGTGGTTGGAGAACACATGTTGCACAGATAGAAAAGAAACTGCAGGAGAAACCATACTTTTAGAGACTCTTGGTTATAAATTAGGAAAAACATGTTTAGTCCTTTTTGTACACTCACGTCCATCTAAGATTACAGAATGTGTTTCCTTCAGTTGGTACTCTCATTATACTGAGTACTGATCTTTCTGCAGTACAGGAGAGCTTGGCAGTAGTATGGCCATATACCTGTGCATGTGTAGCTCTTGGCTGTGGTTACAGCTTTAAATTCCTGCAGCTAATGCATTTTATTTTAAATGCACATTAATTTAACAAATATAAGGAAAATGTTCAAGAGATGAGGTTGTGAATGATTAGTCAAAAGACTGAGGAGGTTCCTAACTGATTTTTTTTTGGCTTGTTAACTGCAGGTGACCTACAAGTAAATAATTCAATACAGTGTTTTGAGTTACATAGTGAACTAATGTTTTTATCATAGAATGGCTTGTGTTGGAAGAAACCTTTATAGATCATCTAGTTTATATGAAGAAGAGTAGTAGTACTTGTTTTTCTGTTGGTCTCCCACATGCCCTGCTCTGAGCTGTAACATCATAACCATGAATTAACCATAGGCGTGGTAGGTGGGCAGTGACCTTTGGACTTTTCTCCCACAGACTCAGCAGAGGAGCCTGACTGTGGTTCCATGGGACACACGGCATCTTCAGTGGAAGCTTGTTTTTGCACAGCTGTGCTTAGGTGTTTGCAGGAAGTGGGCCACTGGCTGGGACTGTCACAAAATGTACTATCAAAAAGGGTCATTTCAAAGAAGCCTGATGGAATATTGCAGAGGCATCATGGATTTTTCCAGCTCCCCTTTCTGCAGATGAAGAAGGTTATTTTTATTTTTGAACTCAGGAGTCAAAGTACCATTTCTAAGTGGCTTTTTAGTGAGGTTAAATGGAAGGCAGCACCAATTCGTTCATGAAAGCATATAGTACCCTCGTTTTGGTCAGTTAGAAGCAAAACTTGGTGAAGAATAATGCAAGGTGACAAGAGGCAGCTTTGTAAGCTACAGGGTGGATAGGAATTTTGGGAGTAGGATGAAGAAAGGAAGTTTGGTCATGAAATGCATTGTCTAAAGTAAAGCAAGTTGAACACGTATCACGATAAAGGGTGTTTAGAAACGCATTATGTACAGGAACTGTTGTTGATCTCTTGTCCCTGATAATTGTGGTTCAAGAAAAATATCCTGTCCAGTCTGCTTATGTAGCATTCATTATGCACCACAGTACCTTTTAATTCAAGATAGTTTAGAAAAAGCTCACTCTTCACAGCCATTCAGTTACAGCACTTCTTCAATTCATACAGTTCTATTTATAGGGGGTTGTAATTTGGCTGTTAAGGATAGTGGCACAGGCTTAATCTTGATACAGAAGAATTTAGCTTCAGTGGAGATAGGTCTGCATGATTTTTCTTTGTGGACAGTAACTACTTAGTATAACAGCAGAAATAAAGGTGACTTAAATTTAAGGCCTTTGCCACTATGATTTTTTTCTTTTAATTTTTTCGTTTCAACACTCAATTTTTCTGTAAAACAGAATCTAGATTTAACTTAGTCTCAAGATGCATGATGTTCATTCAAACTGAAGTTATAGAGTTTGATTTTACAATCACAGTGGACAAAGTTGCATGTACCAGGTCTTCGTGTGTGCTTTTGCAGTATTTATTACTTCACTATATTAGATTAGTATTACTAATTTTAGTCAATTTGAAATCAAAATGGCTTCATTTAAGAGCCATTATTTGGTGTCTCAAATATATCAGTATTTAGGTAAACTTGTTCTTTGTCTGAAGCCTTCAAGTTCATATATGTATGTATCTGGAGTGCAGAAGGTTGTCTTGTTTAATCTGAATATTTTGACTAAGGGAATATTAATTATGGGAGGGTTGGAGGTAAGTGGGTGCCTGTTGAGTTATGCTTTTTGAAAATGCATGAATGTGAGTAAAAATCAAAGGAGTAGCTCATATCAGGGCTGTAGGCTGAGTTTTATGCTCTGAAGTTATATGCACATAATCCTTTGAGTCTGATACTCATCCTATTTTGAGAGAGCTGTGCTGCATAGGCTATGGGGAAGGACAGATGTTGGGGTGTAACATCCTAAAATGAAGGCTGCTGCATTGTGGTTAGCCTCCACAGTGAGGCTCAGCATCACTGCTACTATATGGGTTTCAAATATACAGAACTTGGCAGCCGATTTTTCCAAACATGTCATGTTTTTCAAGAGTGCAAGCATTTTTTTCCTTTGCTCTTTAGTTGAAGTGTTTGCTGCTGCCACATTTTCTTTGTTGCCAGCCCCACTCCTCTGGCCTGTATTTAATCTCCTATCTGTGATGAAACTCAAAAGTAGTTAGTGAGTCAAATACCTTCCAAGGCTGTGGGTTTTATCTTTTGACTAGTTCTGTTCACTTCTCCAGACTATGTATAGGACTCTTGGACCAGGATATTGGGAACTGATGTGACAGTGTCAGGATTCTCTGGGTGGGGTATGGGATGTTTACCATAGTTTCACATAGACTTGTAGGGGAGAAATTCCCCAGCTGCTGGAAAACCTGAAGGCAGACCTAGTGTCATCTTGGTTGCTTCTGTGGTCGGTCGACTGTGAGACATGAATCAAAAGGAATTAATTAAAGTGTCTGAGGAACTACTTGTCTCTGCCTGCTCCTTAGACAAGGTGGCGTTGCAGCCCAGAGGATTTGAGTGGAATAGAAAAAAGTGGTGGAGGTCAAAAGCACTGGCTTTGTGCTGTGAAAGTAAAATAAAATTTTATGGATACCTCTATCAGAATCGGTGAACAACTTTGACCATAACCACTCTTTCTTTGAACATTTGAGAGATTTTTAAATTTGTTGAAGACAAAAAGGCACCTCAAAAGTTGGAGGTTGTTCCATGCTGTAAAACATTCTATCAAGAGTGCAACTCATTTAGTATCCAGTTGGGTGAGTTTTTTATATTGCAATCAAGCAATCTTTAGAGATATTACTGTGAGTGGGGGCAACAAACTCATGTGCACCTCAGTAGAAAGCCATTAAAAGTACTTCTCATACTTTTGTTTAACCCGTAGATTACCAGTGGTTTAAAATATCATATTCAGTTTACCAATTTGTTTTGTTTTGTTTAGAAAAAGGATATTAAATGCTTGATTTTATCTTGACCCTTGTCCATTTGAATTTTTTAACTTACATGCAGTTGCTGACCGTATCTTAAGCTGCAGGGCTAAAGTTGACATACGTTTCTATTTTGTATTTGTACTAAGTATTTATAAAAGGATGTGAAGATGATGGGTATAGTCCTGGTTACGCAAGTGATTTCTCTTAAGAAGTCACCAGAAAAAAAAATGATGGAAGATGTTGGTTTAAAAAAAAAAAATCTTGGTTTCTCACAGGCAGAACAGAAGGCAGGAGCTTCTTGGTGTGTATCTTCCAGTACCGTGCTGTTACACTCCTGTAACTGATATGGACAAACTTAGTGCTAAGTTTTGTTAGGAGACACCTGTTTCAGTTTAAAACTTCAGGTTGAAATGGGAACAAATAGTAAATATTTCTTTAGAACATAAAGAAATATGAAAACTTACTGGTGACCTAAGAAATTTTTTTTTACATTTCCATATTCTGCTGTGTTAAGTAGACTAGCAGGAATTTCAAAGATAATTATGTTACCATATCTTAATGGAAATTACTGATCTGATATATTGGTCTTCTAGTAGGCTAACTTTATATGGAACCATGTGATTGTTTGAGATTGTGTAAGGATCATTGCCTAAAAATTTCATAAAGGTGTCAACAGTTAGTAACACTTAAATGGCATCTGAACACACTCTATTTCAATGACAGTTTTCAATAAAAGAGGAAGTAATAATCTGAGATATTTCTCTTCTTTAATATAATGAAAGTTTATTGAGAGTTTATTTAAAAAAAAAAAGTCCTTACTTTGATACTATAGAACTTCGATCTGAATTTAGGCTTCATCACTCATTAGTGCCACTTCTGACTAATCACTGAAGTTAGTTTGACAGTAAATCTGACATCAGTTTATCTCAAGAGATTAATTGTTAGATTGTAAAGCATATTTAGATGGAAAATATTCAAGTGTTCTCTCTAGGTATTGGCTTAAGTTTTCTTAACCCTTAATTCTAAGTCAACACATATGGGATTTGGATGCAAGTTCCTATTTTAGTATGCTTCTCAATATTACTGATTTATAGTTTTTGTCAATCTTTGATATATATATATATATAGACTTTGCTTTGTTTTCCATCAATCTTTGATATATATAGACTTTGCTTTGTTTTCCATCACTTCAGTGTTATGTCAGTCTTTTCATGTTTTATTGTATTTTTATCAGAGCTGATTTCATTAGTATTCTAGGTTTTTTGTTTTCCTGGTCTTTATGTACAGGCAGCTTGTCAGGAATTCAGATTCTGGGAACATCAATGGAGTGCTCAGATACTGACTGTCTTCTGTGTAATTACTTCGGGGTTTTTCCCATTTCTGGAGGTTCGTGAGTTCCTTCTTTTTTGTCATGATGTTCATTTTCAGTGTTCAATAACTACAGATACAGCTATATATGCTAATGCCCCTTTTTGCAAGTAAAAAGATGAATAATCTGTAGTGGTTTTGAAAGATGAAATGTCACATTTTTAGGTTAAACAAGAGGTCTTGAAATGTGTTAATGTTTTCTTTATGCTGATGGAAATAATAGAAAACAAAACAATCAGAAATGTGCTTCTATGGAATTAGTTACAAGTAAAATCGTTTTCCAGCAAAGATGTTTATTTTGTAAATTGAGAGCTAAGTTACTGTACACACAAAATCAGAGTGGCAACATTCCTTGGCATGTCAGTGATATGCAAAATGGAGAAATTATTTGGAGAACAGGTTTTTACAACTTAGAAGTATATTTTACTTTGAAAATAGTTTAATTGAAAAATAGTTGCTCACTGATACAGAATTTGAAATAGCTTTTGTT
This sequence comes from Rhagologus leucostigma, assembly GCA_013397725.1. NCBI lineage: Eukaryota > Metazoa > Chordata > Aves > Passeriformes > Rhagologus > Rhagologus leucostigma. Next base: position 2,422,461 of record VZTD01001651.1, read on the forward strand.
TTAAAAATACTTCAGTGTTTTGAACATTGAGGAGAATTGTTACAGTGTGGAATTTTTTTTAACAATTGAGACAAAGTAACTTGGTATGTAAATATATGCAGTGAAATTAGTACATTGAAAATGGGGTGGGAAACATGTCACTTTAAAGAGCCAAGGAATTTAGTTTTAAAAAATAAATAAATTAAACTTGCCATTTTTCTACAAATTCTGATCATCAGATTTCTAACTGTATTGTGTCTTTAAAAAGCTAAAAATTATGTCTTTCTGTATTTGATGTCAACCCTGGGAGAAATTTCTGAAACATCTTATGTGTAATCACTGCACCAGAGGAGCACTGGGGTGCTGGCTTCAATATGCTATGTTCTTGGTCAACTCGTAACAGTCTTTAAATTGGTACAAAAGGAATTTGTGTTTTCTTTGTATATTTAAGGTTCTTGTTACCCAGACGTACTACACTTACATTGCAGTGCTGGTAAAACAACTCATGTCACATTCATGAAAATCTGTGTGACATGGCAAAGCTTCAATATTAGGAAACTTTTGAGGGATTAAGAGTTGTGGTTTTAAGATTTGCTTAGTGAAGTATTTTACATTTTAGATTCACTGCCTGTGTTCAGAGGAGCTTATGTATCAAAGTAGCTCTTTCCTCCTGAAATGTCTGAAAGATTTTATTAAAAATGTGTTGTAAAGGTTAAAAGAAAAGATAATGGATAAAGGAGAAAAGAAATGCACACAAATACAACTTGATGTGTCACGTCGTGTACCAGGACTGCTGCCTGCCAGCAAATATATTGGCTTTAGCAGAATTCTTTAACTTTGGAGAGTACAAAGTAGTATGGGATTTGGAGGGATAACATTTTTGTCTTTTGCTCTTGATGACCACATGGATCTTGTTCATATTTGCAAGTGTACTTCGTTTTAATGAACATTGGTGGGGAGTTACTCTCGAAGGTATCTGGTTCCCTGCTGTATCTGAGCTGTCTTTCTGGATAAAGAGTGTAGCCTGCAATTTTTGTGACATAGATGGATATAGTCCTCTGGATGTCTTTATTTGCATAGCATTTACTTACAAATGTTGGTTCAGAAGGAGATGGGGAAGATGCATTGAAACAAACCTTTCTTGAAAATAAAATAGCACTTGATGCAAAATACAAAGTCGACCATCTAAAATGCATAAAGTTTCTCAAAACTGCCAGTATCAGTCTCTGCTTGTTCTTTAACTTTCTAGTATATCTAATTGCTCCTAGTAAACTAACAGTGCTTGGGTGGGGGTATTTTTTATTGTATGGTAACTTTTTCTCTAGTTTTTCTCTTTTAATTTATGATAAAACTTATGCAGGACCTTTCATGTTTAATATTAATTAAAATAACTTCAGATTTGTTCGTTCTGTTCTGTAAAAAGGTATCTGAAGAATTTTTACAAATTTTATCTTGGAAATTAGCTTATTCATTATGTTTAATTTTAGGAAATGGTGCTCTTGCAGAACATTCTGAAAATGTGCATATTTCAGGAGTGTCAACGGGTAAGTCATTTTTTGTAATGTTTAAATTTCATGCATGACTTAAATAGTAAATATTGAAAGCCACCTGGTATCTTATGAAGAGATATTTGGCTATAAAAATTATTACTGCCTTTTGCAGCATGTAATAAGGAATGAAGCAACTGGAACATGGAAAAATTCTCATAAGATAAAACTGATACCTGCATGCTCATGAACAGATTATGCCTTTCTAAGTGGACTGCTTAATTATTTTTCCATACAAACATTGAAGTAAGAGAAAAGTTGGTTTAAGTTGAATTGATATTTTCTTTCTACGGTAAAGTTTTTGTGAAATGAAATTTACTGAAATGTAATTTTGGACACTGCTACTATCAAATAATATAAATCCAAGAGTTACGCGTTTCACTTGATTAGATTTAACTGAAACTACTGTACACTTGACTGCACAGTTTCCTTAATACAAGAAAAAAAAATTTAGAACTCATGAAACTGAGAAACTGATGAGATGCTGGGAGAGTATTGGGTATAAAAGCGGCACATACTGCTCAAACGTTTCTGTATTCTCTTCCAGTAAGTCGATTTTAGGCCTCTTCTGGGCAGCAGCCGCAGTTGAGTCTGTTGTGTGTTAGTGATTGTGGAACTGTGTGGCCATTGAGGCATTGGTGTACAGTCTTTGTTCTTCAGATTCTGTGCAGTGTCAGCAGCTGCTGGGCGTGGTTTATCATACAGATACTCAGAATATGTGCAAATGGGAAGATAAAGGCTCCTCAGTAGGTAGCAGAATATAAGCCTGATTCTTACCCTAGGAAAGCTGCCACTAATCCGTAGAATTCAAACTGATTTTCACACACTCTTCTCCTAAAATAAGAGTCATAATGCAAACTTGTCCTTTTTGAGAACAGCTTGTACATCTCACTGTAGTCATCCTAGCAGTATTGCTTTAAACATTACATTGCTACTTGTATGGTTAAGTTTTTGGATAAATTTATGGTCAGTGTATGGTCTCTTTTGTACCTATTGCTTTCTATTTCCCTTTTATTGTTCACCACTCAAAGACTGTTAGAAGTCTAATTATAGAAGATCTTTCTTACCCATTCTTGTACTGCATCATGAAGAATGCTATTGCTTTTTAACAGTACTAGTGCACCAAGTATCATATATACTACGTTTATGGCACACTGTAAATAATAAATATCAACATAGCTACTTGCTGCTGTTGGAACAATTGTTGCTGGAATTGGAATGGATGAGAGACAGTAAGTCAACCTAAAATCTTGCTATGCAGTTTTCAGGGTATGTTTTAACAACCCCTCACTCCTTTGTTTACTGCAAGGGTTGTGTCACAGGTCACAATACAGGCAGAAAAGCATCTGCTGGGCAAGAGGTGAATGGAATTTTTGACTCTGCTTCCAGTACTTTGGCCAGCATGCTTGAATAGGCAGTGCCAAGAAGAGCAGAACACGACGTACTTTGTACGCAAGATAACAGCAGCTGGTAGATAGAACTTTAACTACTGAGAAGAAAGAACCATTTAGAAATAAATAATAATAACAACAACTATATATATATATTTCTATGTATCTATCTATCTATCTATATATGTTTAAGTATCTCTGATGTTGTTGTGTTTTAAAATAGCTTTCCAGATGGGGAAAAATAAATACTGTACTCTTGAGTTTCTTTTTTAATACAAAGTGCAAGTTCTTCGCTGGGGAATTTTGAGGTAATGGGGAAGAGGTGATCTGGTAAGGACAACCTGAAGAGAGCATATAGACTAACCCAGTAGCATTTTTCTTACTGCTCTTTGTATGTACATCTTAAATGTTAAGTGCATAGCCCAAGTATAAAAGATAGGGATGAATTACATTATTTTTGTAGTTCCTTTTAAGTAAATTGGGTCTCCTAAATGTATTTTCAAACTTGCAGGTTATATGTTTCATCAAGCATACCTGGACAGCTTTATATTTAGCAGAACAATTTTAAGCAGAGATTCTGTAAAATAGAACTAAAGACATCTGGCCTTTAATCTTTCTAAATCCAACTTTCACTTGGTGTTGAAACCAAGCAAGCGATTTTCTTGGACAGTTGCTACAGAGACGGGATTTAAAATGAAATTTTTGTCTTTATGGTAGATTTCCTGTTGTGCTGCTGCTGTAAGACTACGTGACCTACCTTACTAAATTATGTTTTAATAGTACAGACCTCTGTGGCCTTTGGTATTTATGCTTCTGCTGTATATTATATCTGCCAAGTTACAGGTACATCTCTAATATATGAGCATGCTTTTTCTACCAAGAACACTTAGTGGAATGTTGTCTCTTTGCATATAAGCTATCACTACAGAACAAGTGTTTATGCCTTTAAAATCTGAAGGGTTCAGAAGTATTTTCAGGTCTGTCTTTGAAGTATGTTGAGCCATAATTGTCACAATCGCAAAACCAATTCCCCCATCTCCCCAATCCCTCACTCTGCATTTTAAAGAACTGCAGCACTGTTTTATATATATTTTTATATGTATATATATGAAAAAAAAT